>CAUYRT010101940.1:0-37810 GCA_963574885.1 Lepilemur ruficaudatus
GCTGTGTGGCAGCTTTAAACTTGTTTCATTTTATGACCCATATCTAGTTTGCTCTCTTTTGCTTCCAAGTCACATGTATGTTGTCATACTCTGCCATCCAAAGCCTTTTTAAATTATTTTTCTATCACACAATTAGTAGAGCACTGCATGTGAAAAAACAGCAGAAATTAAGCTAATGACATTTTTCCCACAGGAAAGAAATTACCCATACACAGTCTACTTGGGCTGCCGTAACAAAACACCATAGACTGGGTGGCTTAAAGAATAGAAATTTATTTTCTTACAGTTCTGGTGGACCTATCTGGGGCAGGGGGAGGGGGCAGGGAGATACCTGAAAAGAGCAAGCAAGCTCCAATGTCTCTTCTTATAAGGACATTAATCTTTATGACACAATTTAGCCATAATTACTCCCTTAGAATGTCCAATCCAAATGCAGCCATTCTGGAGGTGGGTGCTTCAACAAATGAATTTTATGGGACACAAAACATTCAGTACATACCACCTTCTTTTGTCAGAACACTAGTGGTGGGGAAAGAGGTTAAGTCAATCTGATCTGTAGATAAACGAGGTTTGGGTTTTGTTGCCAGTTTAGTTAGATTCACTTCATCAATGGCTGCAGGTATTTTGAGGATAGGGCGGGAACTTTCCCTTCACTAGCACCTGTGATCTTTTGTTTGTTTGTTTGTTTTTTGTGACAGAGTCTCACTCTGTTGCCCGGGCTAGATCGCCATGGCGTCAGCCTAGCTCACAGCAACCTCAAACTCAAGCAATCCTTCTGCCTCAGCCTCCTGAGTAGCTGGGACAACAAGCATGAGCCACCATGCCCGGCTAATTTTTTCTATATATTTTTAGTTGGCCAATTAATTTCTTTCTATTTTTAGTAGAGATGGGGGTCTCACTCTTGCTCAGGCTGGTTTTGAACTCCTGACCTTGAGCGATCTGCCCGCCTCGGCCTCCCAGAGGGCTAGGATTACAGGCATGAGCCACGGCGCCTGGCCGCACGTGAGATCTTAACTTCACAGAAACTTCAGGGCTGTCTTTGTGCTTTACAGCCCAGGGGCCACCTTTGCAAGGTGGTATCTCTTTGCTTTATAGACCACCTGCCAGGCTCTTACTCAACCAAAATTACATGTGTTATCCAGTCCTTTCCCCTGTAGTCTATAGTTAAGGAGATCTCTTGGCGCTGACATGAGTGCTACTGTGCTGGATTAGATGAAGGTCCGAGTACTTTAGAGGAATTTTTCACAGCAACCCTGTCTTGACCCTAGCCTTCATCATCTGCTGCCTTGTGCTTGTGAGGGCTTGGCATTTTTCATAGTACTCACACCCTGATATCTGCTTTCAGAGGGCCACTGTAGTGTACTTAGCCAAGGCCTAGAGGACTTTAGAAATGTTTATCTTGTCTATCCTGCTCTGCCCAAGCCCTCAGTGTCTTAATAGTAGGCATTGGGTGAAGGCCTGTGCGAAAAAGTTGATGGGTGGATATCGATTTGCATGTAGCATAGGTTGTCTATTTGGGATTCTTATCCACCTTTCCATCTCACATGCAGTCACTGTGTGCTCATTGATAATTTTCTCCTTCGAATAAGTGTTTTCCCTTTGTTAGTCCATTTAACAGATAGTTGTAAAAAAGTTTGTAAAGTATGTCAATAAAGTCCAACTCTGGACATGTAAGCAACAAATATATCACATAGTTTGGTACACTACATTTTTCATTCTAGTTGTATTTATAGTTCTGTTAGTAACAAAATGATAGCAAAAATTTATTGAATACTATTCTGCCAAATGCTAAGTGCTTTATGTTGCTCAAGAAAAATATTTTCAAAATACATTTAAGATTTACGTAAATCCTTACAAGTTGGGATTATTCACAATTTGTGAATGGGAAGTCACCATTATCATTTTTACATGATTTTTGGATGTAGGTGACTATTATAGTTTCTGGGCAGGTATATTTTTCTCATAGCTAGGTAAATTCTTCCTGCCAGACACAGAATCATCCATCACTATCCCAGCTCAGACCTGAATACTGCAAATGATCATCTGGTTACCCCAAGGGGAGAGAGAAATTGTTTTCTTTAAAAATGTATGTGACTTAGCTGACTTTTCCAAACAAGAACTCTCCAAGTTATGCTTATCGCCACAATAATTGCATAAACTTTGGGTGTGGGGAATGAGAGGTTTGCCAAGTGGGATCTGAAAACAGTGTTTGGAGGTGTAGCGCCAGGTGGAAGTAAGTTGGCTGAAATCATGTACATAAAATAAGAAATTTTGTACCTGAGAATAAAGGCTGAATGTTGTATTAAACTTGAACAATAGGCAGGGGTAAATGTCCACTGGGGGCAAAAATGTCTATAAATGACACAAAATGCCTCTCGTAAGTGAGAGAAATCGAGAATTAGTCTCAAAGTTTTAACATAAAGCTAGAATTAGCTCCCACATTTTTAAATCACTTAGACCTTTTTAAATCATTTAAATCTTTGTTCTTATTAAAAAGTAGTGACAATTTTATTACATATTATGTGTCCCATAATGTATTTCTTATAGATTGTGTCAGAGCTGCAGAGAGCTCTAATTAAACAAAAATATCAATGTAGAAAAAGAAAATTGGGGTTAGAAATTGTATTCAAGTTCATGCAGATAATTAAAACCAAGATCAAACAGCATTGATAATTAATCATTTTAGCAAATTATTGTAGAGAAATTGAAGTAAGTTTGGATTAGTAATGATGAAATGGTTGTACACAAGCACAACAGTTTTAAATTCTTCCCTGTATATTTTGCTCTTTCCCTTCATGTTAACATTTATAACTAAATGAAATTATTTCCTGCTGTGAATAATTTATTTTTGGTTATCTTCTCTTGTATGTAGCAATGTAGATAAGAGTGAAATAGAATTAAATAAGTTAAATGATGTAAATAACTCAAGGCTCAACAATAGTCAAAATTGAAGACTATTACTACCTGAGTTACGATTTTGTTTTTCTTATTTGGATATTAGAAAATAAGGATGTTCAAAGAAAATATTAATTTGTAGTTACTTTTAAATGCTAGCACGTACTATTACTTTTTAAAAGTATTCATGAAATATGATTGTTTTCTTTTAAGAGAATACTAAACATTCTCTACTTTGAGAAGATACAGATATTTCCTGTAAAATATGAAGAAATGCTCAGTTGACAGAATCCATGTGTCATTCTGCACGTGTACTTCTAGAAAATAGTATTTGTCTCACATTTGCAATTTGGCAGCTTTCTCCTATAGCATATTTCTTCACGATAGTCCTCCCTGTGATAATTTTATGTTTTAACTTCACTGAGCCATGGGATACCCAGACATTTGGTCAAATATTATGTTGATTATATTTATAAGAATGTTTCTGGATGAGATTAACATTTTAATTGGTAGATGGAGCAAAGCAAATTGCCCTCTCTAATGTGGGTAGGTCTCATCTAATCACTCAAAGGCATGGATAGAACAAACAGGCTGACCATCCCTCAAGTAGGAGGAAATCTACCTGACTTCTTTGAGCAAGAACAATTTTTTCCCTGCCTTCAAACTTTAACTGAAACATTGGCTCTTCCTGGGTCTGGAGTCTGCTAGCCTTTGCGATGGAACTACATCGTCAGCTCTCCTGATTCTCAGGCTTTGGACTCAGACTGGAACTGCGGTACTGACCCTCCTGGGTCTGCAGCTTTCCAATTGCAGATCTTGAGACTTGTCAGTCTCCATAATCATGTGAGCCAATTCCTCATAACAAATCTCTCTCGCGCACTCTCTCTCTCTCTCTCTACACACACACACACACACACACACACACACACACACACACAAACACATATATATGCATCCTATTGCTTCTGTTTCTCTTGAGAACTCCAACTAGTACACTCAGCAGCTCCTTCACTCTTTCTCATCACAACTAGCGTCTTTCTTCCCACGATAGAATGCTGGTTACAATATAAGGACATTGGAAATGAAAATAATGTGGGTGCAGGGCACACTTTTATTACTTCTTTTATTACTTATTCTTATTTGTTTCTGCTTGGGACCACTTTCCAAGTGGAGACATTGCATGCTTTAAAATTATTATGTGCAAACCTCCTTATCTCTTTAGGAAAATTCTACTTTTTCTTCCACTAGATTTGGTCTTACCCTTTAATTCATCTCTCAGCCCTAATAAATGATTTGTGTCATGTATTATTCTTCACAGTCTTGGATTATTAAGTTTAGACTGACATGATAGGGAAACTTCATAAAGAAAGTTTGAGGTAAACTAAGAATAGTGACAGTCCTTTCTGAAATCTCTCCACTAGTGTGAGAATCAGAATGAACATTTCTTCTGATAATTCAGTGCATAAGTATTAAAGGAGACCACTTTCCAAAGAGGGAAGGGCATTAATTTTAAGAGAAAATTAAACCTACTTTATTATTGAAGGTGAAAAAATTCCCTGAAATGAACATAATTTGATAGCCTTCTGTCCAACAGCAGGTCTAGACTTACATTATTATGTAGAACAGGGTCAATCTGAAACCTGCTCCTCTCCCACATTGCCTAACTACAGTTTTAAAGATACTAATGGTTCTTAATTCTCAATCCTGCCTGGCCATTAGATTGAACAACATATTTAAAAAGAAAAAAGAAAGATTAAGCGCAGAGTGGCAACCTAATGGGATAGGATTACTATAGGATGGAAATGTCTGGGGTAGAATCTGAACATCAGAAGTTTCTCCCAGCTCCCCATATGTACTCTTATGTATTCACAGAGTTGAGAACTATTATTACATTTAGCTTCCAGGCCCTAAAAGAAGTCTTCCAAATAAAAACTGCCCCAAAGCCACTAGCATCACTTTTGAAAAACATCATACATACAACGTATTAATATGCAAGAAGGAGCAGAAAGAGATGAGAACATTTTTAAATATCAAATGCTATTCTTCCCATCATTCCAATAAAAGAGCATATGTCCCAGAGTGACATGAGTTGGGAGAAGTGAATGTACTGCTCCTTCAGCAGTTTTCAGTCCCATAAGCCTCTCCTAAGTAAGGGCTTGTAGGGACACGGAGAATGATTATTTAAATAAATATTTAATTACATTTTTCTTACAGCATAGGTTCTATACTTAAGCCAACTGCCTTCCTAGTACTCAGCAAACAAAGATCCAATTGTTTCTGATGATGGGGGAAAATCTGGTGTATTGAATATATTGAAAGACAATATGTTGTTCTTCAGTGGGATGACTCTCCAAAAGAAACTGACTGCATGCAATGGGATGCTTTTAAAACCTAAACTAACCTTACTTGTGCATAAAATAAGACTTCACTTCAATGTTTTCTCTATGTTAGGCTTCGTCATATTCTCAGGCAGGGATGTTTACCTCTCTCTCTCTTTTTTTCTTTTATATTCCACAAATTTTATGTCACATTTTATTATAATTAAATGCAAAATATATTCTGATTTACATTGTGTTTTTTTTTTTTTCATTTGACCTCAGTTCTTTAGAAGCAATGTAGAAGTCTTCAATATTTGTGTTAAGAATTTAAAGATAACCAGTATAAAATATATGACTGAAATAAGTAAATTCTCCTTAGATGCAACTAAATTCTATATAGGTGGGTAAAAAAGTACAAAGTTAATATTAAAAATAATCTTTCTTATTAAAATGTAAGATCTTATCAATAAAAAATAACACATAAATGACATAGAAAATAACATACAATAAAAAGGTAAAAAAACTTTCCGAAACATGAGTTTCTGCAAATCATAATAGCATAAACATAAAATTAAAACAAATGACAAACTGATGAAAAAAGTTTCACATCACATATGATCATTAAACGTCACTGTAATTATTAAATTAAGTGTGGTTACCAAGCTAGGCTATAAATAAAATTTGACTCTATACTTTGGTATAAGCTTTTTGACAGCACTTTGGTAATTTAATATAAATGCCTCAAAATATGAATATATTTTCCTTCTGAAATTCTACCTCTAGAAGTTCATCTAAGTGTGCTTTCTCTAGCAAATGTTACTTGTAAAAAAAGCCCAACAAACTAAATGTAGGAGAATATAATACAATCAAGCAATTGACTACAGTTAGGCAATTTTTAAGTAAGAGTGATATTTGCCCATATATAATATTTGAAACTAGTAAGAATGGTTTAAAATATGGATGGATGCTCCCAAACCTATGTTATGCATCATAATGCACTTCTATAATTATTGTTATGATAATAGTTAATATAACTCGATGAAAAAAGCAAGTTACAGTTGCAAATAATGGGAATCATATTTTTATTTTTAAAATATTCATATGAATGTATCACTTTAAAGTATTAAAAAGAATTACCACTTGCTTTGAGTTTTATAATATTTTCCTGTTATGTTATCTTTTTTTTATTATTTTATTTCAGGAAAATATGAGAGTAAGTGGAGGGGGGCAACACATCCTTAACAAACTATACAAACAAAACCCACAGGGGTTAAGTGAGGTTACACTTAGTACATTAGCTACAATATAACTTCCTGTTTTATTTATAGTATGAATAGCAACAAATTTAAAGAGGGAAAATTGCATAGTTATTATTATATTTGTCAGTGAATGTTTTAGCCTGAACTCAAATATGTGGGACAGCTTTCAAGTCATGTTACAAAGGGCAGATGGGCTTTGAAATTACCGGTGAATTAAGCCTCAGAATTGTTAGCTGATAGAAGATTGTCAGTTTCATTAGCCTTGAAATTTCTCCTTATTGCTAGCATGATGCAAAAGTGTTATATTCCTAAACTGATCAAAGCATCCTTTGTTTTCTTCAGTGTCTCACCACAACTGATCTTGTGTTGAAGGGGGAAAAAAAAGCTGTCTCAAACTTGTCACAAATAAAATACCAGTTTGTCACATTTTAATTTGCTATTGATTGCATTAATCAAGTCTACTCTGTATGATGTCATTGTTAATCATAGGCTTTAGATGATACCTATAAAAATAAATGCCTTGGTAGTTGAAGTAGTGGTTTTAGTTCTGATATACAAAATAGACTATGTGGTCTGTTCAAAATGAATTTTCCTAACTTATGTGATCACATATATCAAGTGTGATATGCAGAAGACAACAGAGACTCAAAACACTTATGGATTTCTGGTTATCCACAGGGTAAACAATCTATACCAGCTGAAACATGGCAAAAGGGAAGAAAAGTCTGAAATGAGTAGTGGAAGAGGGGGAGTTGGATATTAGTTACTGATTTGATATCCTATGTGACAGCACTGATTCGGGTCCTACAAAACCTCTTGTTCAAAATCTGTGTAGAAACTTTGGATTATCATGGCTTTACATGGGAGTGTATAATAAATTAAACTTAATGAAATTCATATGGAGAAATGACTGACATTAAGAGTTAAAATTAAGAGTGAAAAGAAACAGCATTGGGTTGCAAAATAAATGTGGATTTGAAAATTCTCCTATATGTAGTAAATAATTCTTAAATATAAGATATCAATGTATAATACACATAGAAATCACCTTGTAAGGTGCTAGCAAATCTTAAAAGGTAACCTAGGACTTCTAAACTTTGTATGTCTGAGATGGTTTTCTTTTTTCTCTAGTTCTGATAGATTACTTTATCTTCAGGATGGAATAAAGTATACAAAAATAATATACATGAATAAAACAACAATGCCCATACATTTACGCTAGCCAAATATAGTGTTAACAATAATTTTTGTAATCATTACCATAAGACGCATAAATACATACAATCTGTCCAGTAAAATATAATCTGTGTATAAGGAGCTAATATTTCAAGTGTCCAAATGTGTCTACATACAACTATGTGTGTATTTGAATATTTAAATGTGAGCATTTCACTATCTAATGAAAAGTAGTTCTCAGCTGCAGAAGATATGGATTTGCTACAGATCCCACATGAGTTGGTGCTGCAATTTCCACATTAGGCATTGTTAAAGCCTCCACACAGCATTTTTGTTCACTATAGGTTACTCTAGACTAAATGAGTCTTTTGTAGTCATACAACACAAATAGAGTCCACTTATAGGTCAGCCTGGCCCTGGAGAGCCCTTTCTTATTCTGGTTCTCACACAAAAGTTCTGAGTCTTCTGAGTCACCTAATAAATTATCAAAGAAATGTTCCTAATAGCAGTCTATGATACATCCACAATATCTCTATACCAGCGGTCCCCAACGTTTTTGGCATGAGGGACTAGTCTCATGGAAGACAGTTATTCCATGGACAGAGGGTTTGGGACAGGGGGATAGTTTCGAGATTATTCAAGTGCATTACATTTATTTTGCACTTTATTTCTATTACAATTACATTGCAATATATAATTAAATAATTATACAACTCACCGTAATGCAGAGTCAGTGGAAGCCCTGAGCTCGTTTTCCTGAAACTAGTCAGTCCCATCCGGGGTTGATGGGAGACAGTGACTGATCTGATAGGAGGCAGAGCTCAGGAGGTAATGCAAGTGATGGGGAGTGGTTGTAAATACAGATGAAGTGCACTTGCCCACTATCCCAGACCAGAAAACCATTAAAGAAGTTATTGATATGAAAAGCCTCTATATCTTTCTGGGATTTAATGTTCCATATTCTGGTATGCAAGTGCCTTCCTAGGGCATGGCAGTGTATTTAACTCCTCCTCTTCACTATCTAATTAACCTGATGTCCTGCGTAGTGTCATAGTGATCAGGATTCTCCCAGACTATGTTGTTTTAGAGGTCAATAGAAATGACATAGCCTGGATACAAGAGTGAATAAGAACTACTAAATTTCTCATATAAAAATAGAATGCCTTAAATCTTCTTTATTGATGAAGATTGGGAACAATTCTTTTGACAGTTCAATAGTCTTATACCAAGTATTAGAAATATATAAAGATAACATAGTGCCACAGCAGCTAAAATTGAAACAGCCTCACTGTTAAAATGATGATATGATTATAGCTCATTGTCATACTCCATATTCCATCTCTTTTCCTTGTTCCCCTAGGCCAATAGCTACAGATTACACTGGTGTGGGATCAAGAGAATATTATAGTTATAGATATAGATATAAACACACACATATATACACATAGACACACATATATCTCTATAAATGTTACCAAGTGTTAGTAGCATCATTTTTTCTAATAAAGTGACTCTTAGTGGGCTCCTAGATGGGGATTGATCACTAAAAAGATCAAGCCATAAAAGTAAACTTGGAGTTTTCAAACCCACCTCCCATTCTCTGCAGAGGGGAGAGAGACTGGAAATACGGTTAATAATGGATCATACATAGGTGATGAAGCCTTCGTAAAAATTCCTGAACTATTGGGTTCATAGAGCTTTCAGATTGTTGAACAATGGAGATGCCTGAAGGGCACTGGAGTTCTACCTCCCTTTCCACATTGCATCTCTTCCATCTGGCTATTCATCTGCATTAATATCATTTGCAATATACTTTATTATAAACTGGTAAACATAAGTGTTTCCTAGAGTTTTATGATTCATCCTAGAAAATTAATGAAACCCAAAGAGGGGGTCATGAAAACCCCAGATGTACAGTAGGTCAGTCAGAAGTATAGGTAACAACCTACTTCTTGTCATGGGAGTCTGCCCAGCTCAAGACTAGTTCCTAACCAATATTTCCAGTTTCATTGGTGACTTAGTCTCTATTTTGATCTTGGCTAGTTTGATTTACATTTTTATCATTTCACTTTTACAGAGATCTTCCACAGAATATCAAAACTTCAGAAGCTAAGGGTGATATTTAAGGAGGGTTGCCAGAAAAAAAAGAAGTGACTATGAAGAACACAGGAATAAATGGCTTTGAACAACAGGGTGAAGTCTAAATGCCAAGGGAGAAATCTCAGTAATAAGGGGGAAGAGCCCCAAGATGTCAAGCCAAAGAATCAATGAGAATGAAGTGGATTGGGATAATGGTCACTGTCTGTTTAAAGAACCACAGGAGCTAGGAAGTGGACCTTTCTCTGGTTGAGCCTCAGTTGAGATCATACCTCCACTCAATACCTTGATTACAGCTTTGCAGAGGAAGAAGCTAAGCCAGATTCAGACTTCTGACCCACAGAAACTGTGAGATAATAAATGGGTGCTGTTTTGTTCTGCTAAATTTGTGGTAATATTATTACACAACAATAGATAGATAGCATACAGCTTTGGTATAGCATAGTGCACGATATCCTAAGGCTCAGAGAGGTTGGAATGTTAGAGAGAATTTATCATGTAAGATTTGTTTACTCACCTAGCAGTATCCAGGGGGCACATCTTTCATCTTAGCTAGGAACAGTACATTTGTGATGGGAGTCCCAGCATTCTTGAAGGACTGTGGCGCATCTTCTATGTAGGTCCAAAATTACAAGAGACACTTCTACCATCTAACTGAGGTATCTAAACATAAAGTGGTTAATGGAACTTAGGAGTAGCAGGGGCTAAATGAAGGAACTTAATTGCCAAAGAGAAGGCAGGGTGGGCGTGATTACATAATGAACAGCAGAACCAATATAGCAATCAGAATAGTCTGACTCACAGAGACATGTGGCATTGGCTGGTTGATCATGATGTTTCTAGTTGTAAAATAATGAACAGACTGATAAATTCTTACTTTATCTGTATAAGCAGAAAATTTCTAGGTCCAGTGAATGGAGTTTGACTTGAATTCCCAGAACAACTGATCACGGTCCCTCAACAAATTTTTAGGCTTGAGCCAGCTTACCCACCCATAACCTATTGAATAAAATGTAAGGTTGGTCCCTTGAGGAAGGACCCTGCTCTCCTGCCACAAATTATAATTTTAATCTTTCTCATAACCTTACTTAGAGGCAACTTTGGACATTTTCCAGGGCAAGTATGCGTCAGATTTTGGACATTACTGGATGGCTCTGGCTCCCAACTGACATGAATTCTTGGAAACCCACATCTCTGTGGTCCAATATTCAGGGAAGGGACTTATGGCGGTCATGAAATCAAGTCTATTTCTAAGAAATGAGATAGACTTTTAGCTCTACTCCATCTACAGTGGGCCCAATGAGACTCAAACCTAAATTTTGCTTCCTTCTCCAGTTCTTTAATAATTATAAAAGATACTCATCTCCTAGCAGAATTACCATACGTGTGTAGTAGTTATCAACTGGTCTGCAGCAGTATTACCGCAAATTTAGTTGCTTAAAACTATTTAGCAGTTTGTCAGCTCACAGTTTCTATGGGTCCAGAGTCTAGGCATGGCTTAGCTGTGTTCTCTCTGGGATGGGAATCAAGATTTCATCTAGGGCTAGGAGATCCTCAGAAGCTCTACTGGAGAAGGATCTTTACCAAGCTCACATTTTGCTTGGCAGCATTTAGTTCCTGCAGGTGTCCAGACTGAGGACCTCCATTCTTGTTGGCTAGTGACTGGAGACTGCCCGCATTTCCTTGCACTTGGCTTTCTCTATAAAGCAGCATATAATGTGGCAACTTGATTCTTCAAAGGCAACAGAGGATTAGGAGGTGAGGTGAATAAAACATTATGATTTTGAAGCCCTGGCATCAAGATCTTGGACCCTCCCCTTCTGATTTTCAAAAGGGTTGAAATTCTTGTCAACTAAGCCCCAAAATGGTCCTACCACATAGTTGAATGATAGGTAGGATTTACTGTGTAAGAGAAGTAGAGAATGTTCTAAGCAGTATGGAGTAGGTGGATGTTTGGGAAAACAATGTGTGGGAATTAATAACACTGGTTTGTTCAGGAACAAATCAGTGTGAAGCATAGGTCCCTTACTACTAATTAGGCAAAACCAAAATTAGTTATATATGTTGGTGATTAGATCTGGAAGGCCGTATGTGGCAAGATAAGCAGTTTGTGAATTTTATCCCACAGGTATTGTGATACAAGTGTCTTTGGAGAGAGAATAATATGAAATAATAAAATAATATGATCATTTATTAATAGTCAATAAATAATGGATAAAGTAATAAGTATTATTATGATATATATATTGTCAAATTTTGAGGCACCTATAGACATAATTGTTTTTGGTTATTTTCAATATATTAATATGTCTCCCGAAAATGCAACTTCAATAACAATAGATTAAAAGTATATGGTGTTCTATTTGTGACTAGATTTGTAATTCTTCTTGACACTTTCTATTGTTGAAATTGAGATAGTTGATTCAATCAACCTTAATATCTATCAAGTATACAATTTAATGGAAAATAGCTCTTATCAATTCATTATTAAAAACATCTCGAGAAGCTGTTCAACAGTCACAGATCAAGTAGACTGAGATGCACATTATTAACGTTTGGCAGGATTTCAAGCAATTACACCTGACATGACTGTCAACTGATGCCAATATGGCTGCATTTAAAAATTAAAAACTGGTTTCTTTGCATATAATAATGTTCTCTGATACTTAATATATAAAGAAAGTAGATCAAACATCCCTCTTCAAAGGTGAACATTTGTCAAATGGAGATGTTTTAAGTTTTTGTCACTTTCTTCTGTATTTATCAACTATGCTATCTTCTTGCTTTTTACTATAAAAGCACCTAGTGAAGGAATTAATTTTTGGGTCAGCACTGAGGTAGCAACATAAAAAAACGAAATAAAAGGTGACACACGGGTCATAGCATGTCTAATATAAGCAATAAAGCTGAACTAAATCTTGGAAATATTTCTGATTCTTAAAATGCTTATGACACATAATGGCTTACTCAGAAGCAGTTTAAAAGGATGAGTATTGAGAAAAATTGTTTCTCATTTATTAATAATAGAAGAAAATTTTAGTTGAATTATCTAAGCCATGAAAATTAAGAAAACAAAAGGAGACAATAAAATATTTTATGCAATACTTAGTATGTTTAAAAACTACACAGTGACATTGTGATTTTCATTAGACTTTGAGATTCAAGTTATAGCCATTTGTTCCAAATAAGTTAATTGACCCCATTTCCATTAGGCTCTAGTTATTATGGCATCATGGTACTCATCTTTGTTTCTCTATACTGTAGCCCAGAAAATGTAATCATTAGTTTTGCATCAGCAGCAGCAGCACTAGCATCTATTGATCACATACAATCACAAGAGAGTAGTAGTTGATTTCTCTACTTTTTAAAATCTGGGAATTTTCTAAAATGCATTTAGGCAGAGTACTATTCATCTGTTCTACATTACAAGCCAGTTCAGAGGTAGAGGCATAAAATACTCATCTTCGTATCAGTAGGTTACACATGTAACTCAATAATGATTTGATAAATATGTAGAGAACTTGAATAAATGGATCTTGAAAATTTTTTATGAAAATTTTATTTTCATAACCATAAGAGTATCAATTTCCATCTCTAATTCATAAAGAGAATTAAATCAACAAAATAGTTTTAGTATACAATTATACAATAGTGTTATTATATAATATTGTACATACATAAATAATTGATTTAGTTTTTAAATAGTGATAATATTTTAAAGGAAAATATGCTGTTTTACAATGTGTGTGTGTGTGTGGGTGTGTGTGTGTGTTTATGTTGGGCAATGAGAATAAGAGGGATGTTAAAGTTATGGTTGTTAATCAGCAAACAACTGCTAGATCAGCTTTCCCCTCTGAGAAATTCAACCGGGTAAAGCAATAATAAGCCCAAATGCATTTAGACAGGGTATTGTTCATGTAACAGCAAGACTCATGAACTTCATGTTGGTATCAGTTCCGCTTTCCCCCAAGTCCCGTGAAGGCAATGCAGAGTGAGCCTGTATGAGGGCTGTGTGCACAGAGGTCTGTGTCACAGCTGAGGAACCCTGAACTTGTGAAATATCCAATCGTGTAAAGTTGCTCCTATTATTCCTGCTCAAAACTTGTTCCAGTGGGACCCATTATTTTTACAATACTATTCAGGAAACAAAGTTTCCTGGAGAGAGACACTATGTCTAGCTACCCAGGCTATTTGCTATGAAAATATTGTTGAGTTTGAAAAGAAAATATGGCATAAAAAGGTATAAGACATGCAGAAACACCAGGGGGAGTTGCCTCACAACAGTAGCAAGTATAGGCTCAAACCAGCAGGACTAGTACTGTTTAGTTGCCCTTCACTGATGGATGCTTTGCTTGATCTGGGAGTAGAAAACCACAATGATTGCAGTTCGTGGCTACATTCCAATGTGTTTACACAAAACTTGAAGGCTGTTTTCTATATTTGACCCTTTTGAGAGAGAGAGAAAAAAAGACCATTGGCAAAGAACTAGCACTATATCCTGGCATAGAATATAAAATTTTTAAATAATAAATTTTATATAGAGAGAAGTTACAGGTTCACAGAAAAGTGTGTGGAAAGTTAGAGAGTTCCCATGTATCTCGATCTCCACACATGCACAGCCTTCCTCACTATCAACATCCCCGACACAGCAGTATATTTGTTACAATTAAGGAAACCGCATTGACACATGTTAACCATAGTTTACAGTGAAGTTCCCTCTCAGTGTTTTATAATCTTTGTGTTTTGGCAAATGTGTAATGAAATATATCCACCACTGTTGTACTATACACAGTAGTTTCACTAGCACAAAACTACTGTGTGTTCCAGCTTTTCATCTCTCCCTCTCCCTAAGCTGTAGCAACCACTGATCTTCTTACTGTCTCCATCGTTTTGTATTTTCCAGAATGTCATATAGTTGGCATCATGCAGTATGGAGCTTGTTCAGATTGGCATCTTTCCCTTTTTAATATGCATTTAAAGTTCCTCCATTTCTTTTCATGGTTTGACAGCTCATTTCCTTTTAGCACTAAATAATATTCCACTGTCCAGATGTTACATAGCTTATTTATTCATTCACCTACCAAAGGAAATTTTGGTTGCTTCCAAGTTTTGGCAACAATGAATATATCTGATATAAACATCCACGTGGAGGTTTTTGTGAGAACCTAAGTTTTACTGAGGAGTGTGTTACTGGAACATATGATAAATGTACGCTTAGTTTTGTAAGACACTCAAACACCTCTCCTAAGTGGATGTACCATTTTGCATTCCCACCAGCAATGAATGAGAGTTCCTGTTGTTCCACATCCTCATCCTTGGAGAAGTCATTGTTCTGGATTTCCATCATTTTAATAGGTATGCAGGGATAGCTCATACTTGTTTTAATTTGCATTACCCACATGATTTTCAACCCCAAAATGAGCATTTTCTATGTTAAACTTTTAAATAAGATTGTGTTTGAATAATATAATTTTGCTGATAAAGACAAATTACTTTAAAAAATTATTATAGTGAATGGGGCATCTATTGAGTTGCTCATATTTTTTTTTATTTCAGCATCTTATGGGGGTACAAATGTTAAGGTTACATATATTGCCCTTGCCCTTTCTCCCCATTCGAGTCAGAACTTCAAGCGTGACCATCCCCATACTCTGTTGCCCAGGCTAGAGTGCCATGGCGTCAATTTAGCTCACAGCAACCTCAAACTCCTGCGCTGAAGCGATCCTCCTGTCTCAGCCTCCCGAGTAACTGGGACTACAGTCATGAGCCACCATGCCCAGCTAATTTTTTTTATATATATTTATATTTTTAGTTGTCTAGCTAATTTCTTTCTATTTTTTTAGTAGAGATGGGGTTTCACTCTTGCTCAGGCTGGTCTCAAACTCCTGACCTTGAGCGATCCGCCCGCCTTGGCCTCCCAGAGTGCTAGGATTACAGGTGTGAGCCACCACGCCCTGCAGAGTTGCTCACTAAAACTGAATCTCATTGAGGAAAAAAAAAAAGAATAGTATGCCTTAATTTTTTTCAGGATATCAATATTTTTCCTTTATGTTCAGGTGAGCAAAATTCAGTTTTTGTAGAATAAAAAAAAGAAAGAAAAAAGAAAATCCAAGAAAAGGATTTCAATTTGAAATTGCTCAAATTTACAAGACTCTATAATAGAAACCAAAAGAACAACAACAAAAAGAGCTAAATGTAGTATGCAATGACTTTACTGTTTAACAGAAGTGAACCAAATCCTTTATATTTTTTACCATGGTGTGTTGCTTTTATTATGAAATGATTCTGAAGGATTTTCAATATTTTATCTTTCACACCTTCACCAGCTTAACATGACAAGAGCAGAAAATAAAATTGTGAAGTATACACATCATTCCCAAACATAGAGGTATTCTTTCTACTCAAGGATAAAAGTAAGAAAAACAGAGACAATAAAATAATAACATACCCTAGGCAGGCACTGATGTATTTATTTGTTAGCACAGGAACTACTATCTGCTGTTATTTCTAAGTTGCTTTTGTCAACACAAACAAGTATTCTTTGCATATACACAGAGAAACAACCCAACTTTGAGATATTCCAGAAATTATGCCAAGACAAGAAAACGGGAGAGGGAAGGTTTGTAGAAAAAAAGAAGTTTCCGCCTTTCGGGGGAGGAAAGGTATACTGTTGCTGGAAAAGAATTGATCAGACACTTCAACGCAGAGCAAAGGTTAATGTAATAATTTATAAGACAAGTGAATATTGAGAATTTTTAATTGTATTAAAAAGTGAAGTTTCTAGTGAGAGAAATTGGAGCAATTTAGTAGCTCTGGGAAAATAGTATCTTATTTTCCATCAGAAGTAACAACTGAAATGATTGTCAGAAGACACACAACAGAGCTACTCTTCAGGTATACACTGAATGACAAGAGAACAAGTTCAGTCTCAAAGGAAATTAGTGGGCAAAGTTTATTGGAAGAAGTAATTATCTAAAGTAAGGAACCCTTTTAAGCTCTTTGAACCCTGAAATTGGGAATACCTCTGTTACAGATCCGATAAGGTGAATAGTACTCCACACATACATAATGAGTGTGATGCGCACCGTCTGGGGGATGGTCATGCTTGAAGCTCGGACTGGAGGGGGGTGAGGGGAAAGGGCAATATACGTAACCTTAACATTTGTACCCCTATAATATGCTGAAACAAAAAAAAATAGCAAAAAAAAAATCTGATAAGGGCAAGGAAAAATAAAGTACTATGCATTCTGTTCTTTTAGAGGAAAAAGTAGTGTTTCTTCAACCTAAACCTGAAATGATTTCATTCTCTTTATCAGTACAATGTTAAATACAATCTAGAAAACATGGCAGTATTTGTTCCAGACGTAAAATATGTCAAACTTCTAAATAAACATTCATTTCTTCTATGGCAATAATCAAAATACCAAACAAATTTAATGGCAGGTTAAGCTATAAATGTCTAAATTAATGATTTCAAAAATCTATAGTATAAACTAAGAAAATGAGTTTTATCATGAAAAACATGATGCTATATTTTCATCTAGAATCAAATATGCTTTATAAATTTGAAAAAGAATAAAACAAGTAATATCAAACTTAAAAATACTATCACATGTAGAAAGTACAAGGTCTTGAGCAAGTTGTAGATTCTATGGTTAAAGGGATTAGGGATTTATTTTCCATGCTTAATTGAGTGCTACCTTCATGACACTACGGCAAGCAATGTTAAAATGAAATTTTTGATGAATTGTTTCCTTTGATGAATTTTGTTGAGACTAATGCCTAGATTGTGAATGTTCAACTATCTGACAAATACATTTGCTCAAAGGTAAATTAAAGATGAGTATTGTTCTATAATATTTTTTGCATATTATTTTTATAATAAAGTAATTAATTTATAAAATGGCAATTCATTTTTTACATCATTTTGGATATAAGCTGTATATCAAAACCATCTAACTATCCCTCTTGTCAGATATGAGGGTGGTATTGTCATGGAATGCTTTATCCAAAATTGGTTTAACCTATTCCATGGCTTCACTTAACCTCAGACAGTCTCCTCCCTACATAGCTATGGCCTGTAATAATACCACCTCTTTCTATAATCCCTCTAGTTCAAGAGAGAGTGGCATTTCACTTATGATATTCTGTAGGTCATCTATCTCCTGAATTATTCCTTTGGTGTAAAAAGACTTCAGTCTCTTTAATCTAGTAGTAAAGTGATCACTTTTTTTAGTGTAGATCACTCCATGATAGCAAGTAGGTTGATTTCTTCTATAGGCCAGTTCCAACCAACTAGTAATGACTATCTTGACTAGAGTATGGATGAGGAATATGGGGTAGCACATTAATTTATGCTGGAGAAGTATTGCAATTAATTACCAATAGCCACCATTAGGACAGGAAAGAGAGTTGGTGGCTCATATGTCAGTTTATTTGTCATTTCTAGATTATTGTGTTTAACTTTGTAACATTGTACTTAAGCAAGACAGTCTACTGTTATGTGAAATGTTTAGAATCTGTGCAATGTTATGTTCATTGGAGTAGAAAGCCATATATAACAAATTTTAATTACTAATGTGTCATAATCTTCATACAAAGATTTCAGTTTTTAAACTAGTCTAAAATTTATTCTATTATGCTATATTTCAAACAGAAGGATCCTAAACAGAAAACAAGCTTTTCATTCAAATGTCCGTAAGCAAACCTTTGCCTTGATAAGAGATACAATAGACTTATTACCTTGTAGTGCTCTGTAGCACAAAAAGAACTTGATTAATGCATCCACAAACGACATTGAAGGAGACTATATTATTTATATATGTGTATATACATGCATGAATAAAATACCTTTAATTTGAAAATATATGTATCTATATTTATAATAAAGGCTATTTATCTTCTCAGAGGATAGAGTCAAGAAAATTAATTATGTTCTCACAATGATGAAAAATAGAACTTCACCTAAATGACCTCCCTTGATTACCTTTGAATGAAGGATGAGTTTATATTTTGATAGCTTAATGCATACATTCTTTATTAACTTGGATATCACATAGTGAAGTCTATTACACTCTAACAAATACTTGATATACAAAGAACCTCTGTAATATATATACATATATTTGGTTCACTGAAGGATTAAAATTATTTTTATAGTTATTTAAAACAGTAAAGCAGGAATATTAATGGGGAATTAAATATTTAAGTATAAATTAAAAATAGCACTTAAAATAATTAGCAACAAGAATTGTTTCCAGTAAGTGAGTATTAAACAGTTACTTTATAAAAATTATTTTATACATTACAAGGCTTTTTCACAGCAAATACTAGATTAAATGGAAACTCAAAGTTCCAACAAAAATTGTTCCATTTTTTATAATAAGTAAGTTATGAATAGTATTCTATGGTCTCAAAGTTTGCCACATAATGTTGCATTTTTTGACCATGAAATTCAATACATCTGAATAAGAACTTTCAGTATTCACACAAACTAGTCAAAATTCCTTTTTGAATGAGCTACAAGTTATGAAAGAATTTTGTGACGTATCTATTTAAATGTCTCTCTCTCCCTCCTTCCTCCCTCCCCCGCCCATACCAGCTTTAGAGTCAAAGATGAATGAAATATCCTCAGCGAAGAGCAAGCAGAACTGAGGGCCAATATCACAACTAGAGTTCAAGTCATAAATCTATATCCACCATCTTTATATCTAGATGTAATACATCAAAAAACAATCCTGCTTAAGAGTTTCCCACTCTCTAGATATGATACATTTTCATATTTTTCTGATATTATCTAGAATTCAGCATTGACAATCTTCACTATTTCTCATGTGTGTGTGCATGTGTGTGTATATAGTAATGCACTCACACAAAGGCAATTAGATTATATCAGTTAAACACTGGTCAACTTACTCCAGCCCCTGACTTTATGGTGTTGGAGGAAATGTAATAGCCTGGGAAAGAAAATCCCAGGTGACTATTAACCAGAAGCTTCATTAGCTTTGGCCATTTTGTCAGTCACTCATTAACTAATTTATTCATTCATTTTTATTTATTTAATTTATACATTTTATTCTTTTGATTACTCTATTTCTTTAAATTATTACTATTTCAGCATATTATGGGGGCACAAATGTTTAGGATACATATATTGCCTTTGCACCACAGAAGTCAGAGCTTCAAGCATGTCCACCCCCCAGATGGTGTGCACTGCACCCAATATGTGTGAATATACCCATCCCCTCCTTTCCCCTCCCACCTGCCAGACACCTGATGAATATTACTACTATATGTGCCTTAAGTGCTGGTCAGTTAAACCAGTTAATACCAATTTGATGGTGAGTACTTGTGGTGCTTGTTTTTCCATTTTTGTGATACTTCACTTAGTAGAATGGGCTCCAGCTCTATCTGGGATAATACAAGAGGTGCTAGATCACCACTGTTTTTTGTGGCTGAATAGAACTCCATGGTATACATATACCACATTTTATTAATCCACTCATGTATTGATGGGCACTTGGGTTGTTTCCACACCTTTGAAATTACGAATTGTGCTGCTACTCTATTTCTTGACATACTTTCAATGAGCAACCAACTTCTGTGAGAGACACTATACAGGAGAACATAATGGTTCAAAAGATTCAATATCTGCCTTTAAGGAGAAGTACTTATTATACTTTAAAAGAAGTGTTGATCGATCACATAGATGCATTTTAACACATAAGCAGCATAAGATTTTCTTTCAGAAAAAGAAACATCATTCTGATCCTTGCAATACTTCATAGAAATGGTGATTAATGAAATGGACTTTGAAGAATAGGTAGAATTTAATCAGATAGACTTTAGAATGGTAACTGATAATACTTATACAGAGGAAATGACAGGAGCAAGATTCCACAGTGGTACAGTAGGGTTTATTTAGGAGATCAAAATAATTCATTTTCAAAGTTATTCAATGTTCTTAGTAGCTTTCAAAAGCCATTGCACTCATGTCTTCCCAACTCCTTATTCAGGGACATTATCTTGGTAGCGTGAAATTAGAAAGGGTGGGGACGTTTATATCACAAAAATCATCAAACATTACAAATCAATCCTACCCTCTCCACCCACCCAAACCAACAGAGGTTTTACTAGCAAATACTGAATCAGACTGCCTCATTCAAATCCTGACTTCAATTATCACCTAACAGCAGTGTGATCTTGGATGTGTCTTATTTTTATGATCTTATTCTTATCTTTTATATAATGAGGCTAATAGTGAAAAAGAAAAGTCATCTTTTAGTTTTGTTATGATTATTGAATGAAATAATACAGAGCACTTAGACCACTGCCTGTTACTTGGTAGATGTGTAATAAATGTAGGCTGAAATAACATTTAATAATAATTAATAACAATGTTTACTTAAGAATAATTAACTCATAATTAATGCTCATTGTTTTGGTTGAAGATTTTCAAAAACAGAATTTTATACTGTATGATAAGGCAGTTGGAGGGCAATGTGCTTTAGGAAGGATAAGTTGGCCGATGGGTGAAAGGTTCACTAGAGCCTGTAGAGACCCAGAGTGGTGATGTTAAGCAATCCATGCATAGCTAGCCAAGGACTTTTCTAAAGTATATTTTAAGCATGACACAAGGGCACCTGTGCTACTGCACACGTTCCAACATGAGCCATAATGGTGTACTTGGGGGAAAATGTATTTTAATGCAAAGAGATTTAGTCATGATCACAAGTAGTAAAGACCCAGAAATCAGAAGACATGCTCTCTGAAAAGTTGTGTAGCTCTGACTAGTCTGTCAATTCCATTATAAGCCAAGTTTTTTCTAAAACAGAACTTAAATAGTGCAATAATATTTCCAAGAATTATTAAATACTAAAATCCCAACAAATTAGATTTGCTTAAGAGTCTGAATAATTAATTCAGTATCATAACTATGTTCAGGTACTTATTAAAAGTTTCAGATGACTTTAATTTGAATGCAAAACAGTTTCTGATCTAAGTGATGTTAAATGTATTTATGAGATGTAGATACACTCACATAAATTTAAAATTAGACACAACTTCTTAAGCCCTGAAAAGGAGTTCTAAAGATTAAAAATGATTATTTGTTTGAGTAGTAGAAAAATTTTCTTAGAATAACTGAAATTTATAAAAGATTGATAGGTAAAGAGTAGAAACAAAGTAAAGATAATGCATTATATGGTATGTCTCTAAATCATGAAAAGCCTGAGTTTAACTGGGAAAAACTTTTATCAAAATATAGAAGAAATACAGGAATGGAAGGCCATGTAAGCAGGGCTAAAAATTTTAGGAAATCATATTTAATTTAAAATTTTAGATTATCTTTCTGCAATGATAAAGTGAAATTTTTATAAGGGAAATGTTAACTTGAAATGATTGTTGTAATTGTTTTTCTCAGCAGTAAGATGGTGACATTTGCTTATTACTGTTGATATTATTATTACCACTATATTGTTCACATGACAAGGAAGAGATACTGATTTTAGGCATATATGATTCTTATGTGAGTTATAAGATACCATTTTGGTTTTACTCTCTTAGAGCATGTCTGAAAGTCAAACCAAGTAGACTTTATATGTATGCTATCATTATAGGAAGGTGATATTTTATGGAGTTTTTTGTTTTATCCTTAACATGTCTAACTTATTACTTTATTATGAGTTTTATCCTTGAGAAGATTCTTATCAAAGAACTTAGAATCTTCACAGGTCAACAGATGTAAATCACACTGATGAAAAAAACAAACACTGAGACAGATTGTCTCATAATTTTTCAGCAAAGCTAATAAGGTAGAAGCAGAGTCGTCTTTACGGGGGAAAAAAAGATGAAATTGGGCACGTTCAATAGCCCTGTTTCTTTTGATTTAGACTACGAAATTAAATAAATTATAATGCAAACACTTTATATAAACTCCATTTAGTTTAGCAAAATTGGTATAGTTGCTTAAAAGAGCAGATGGTGACATTGTGATTGTGGACAGTACTCTCCAAAATCTAACTGAGAATGCTTTGGGGGAAAAAAGGCAGGTGTAATATATGGTCACTCAGATTTTCATTTCACCCTAGATAGACATGATGCACATCTGTTCTTTGATATCAAGAAAAAACATGATTCCTTTAATTTTTCTTTTTTTTATCCTGCCAGCTCATCAACTCCTTTAGAGATAGAGGTGGGATATTATGAAAGACACGTGTTTGAATTTGATGGTCTCTTAATTAACTGTTACTTCAACCAAAGAGAAGTGCCTAACATAACTAGAACAATAATATCATTTCAGATGGAATCTCCACCCTCAGAAATTTTAGGGAGTATAAGAACTAAGAATATACTATCATATGGAGTTCTGACAAATAGAAGAAAAATATATAATTTGCATAATAAATTGCTTAAATTATTCACAAAAAGAATTTGCTCTGCATACTCAGATTTTTATCAACTAAATTTGATCATTGTATTTACAGTAAACATTATACGGTTTTGTGTTGCAATGGGTCAATCAAACAATTTTACAGCTGAATAAACCAAACCTTAATAAAGCTGATATTTCCATAAGGTCATAGAGCTTATGAGAGAAAAATCTAGTACTTAAAACTTTGTTTCAGTACCAGAGATATTTTATATGTAATTAATGTAATTTATGACTTTATCCAGCTGAAACAGTGAGGGGATTTGTTATCCCATGGAACAAAACCTCCAGGAAGAGGAGGCAGGTGATCCAGAGTTGGTTAAATTAGCAGATATTCAGTGTCATTAAAGATGGAGATACTTTCCATGTTTCTATTATGCCATCTTAGATGTGACAGCTTGATCCTGAGCTGGTTTCTCTCTTGGTCACAAGACATTTGAGCTACAGGTAGCCCTAGGAAAACATGATTTCTTGTTTCTATCCAGCATAATGAAGAGAAAATTCTTTCTTAACTACTAAAGTCACAGCCTTTAATTCAGTTTGCCCAACATAAGTCACTCTATCCTGAGACAAATAAAAGTCAGCTAAAAGCCAAGTGGAATAATGATAATAAAGGGATGGTGATAATGAAGTTGACAAAACTAATGTTTCATGAGTGCATATTATGTTTCAGATTTAAACACATATATCATGTATGTATGCAACATACATGATATATATATTTACTATATAGGAATGCTATGTATTTATGTGGAGGAGAAACTGTAGAGGCAACAAATAGTACTTAGCTACATTCTCTTAAACCTGAGTATTCCACAATGTCTAATGTGTATAAGGTAAAAATAAAATAAAAACTAATGGACAAAAGTCTCCTTTTGTTATCTGTGTATATTGTACTATGAATTAATAAAATACAGAATATTAGATTTGATGGTGACCTTATAGTTCATTTAGTCAAAATGCTTTACTGATTCTTCCTTTTAAATATATACCATACGTAGGACTTAAGTCAAGATGATTCATAAACCTAAATGTAAAACATAAAATTATAATAGAACTAGAATATAATATAGGAGGAAATTTAGACATCTTTGAGTTTCATGATGACTTTTTAGATACAACGTAAAAAACACAATCCATGTAAAAAAGAATTGATAAGCTGGACTTAATTAAATTTTCTACTCTGTGAAAGACATTTTCAAGAGAGTGGAAAGACAAGCCACAGACTGGAAAAATATATTTGCAAGAAGATTTTCATGTGAAATTTGCTTCATTTTTTTTCAGAATATCATGGGGGTACAAACATTTTGGTTACATATAATATCATAGACCTCGTTCAAAATATGCAAAGAATTCTTAAAACTCAAAAATAAGAAAACAAACAGCCCAACTTAAAAATGGGGCAAAGAGCTTAACAGACATCTCACAAAGAAAAATGGAAAATAAATATATGAAAAGATGTTCCACATCTTATATCAATAAGTAAGTGTAAATTAAAACAATGAGATACCACTACATCACAGCTACAACAAAAATAAATAAATGGGACTTGAATAATTTAAAAGTTTCTGCACAGTTAAGGAAATAATCAACAGAGAAAATAGGCAACATATAGAATGGGAGAAAACATCCACAAGCTACACATCTGATAAAGGCTAATAACCAGAATCTACAAAGAACTTGAGAAAACCAGCAAGGAAAAAAGAAATCACCCCTTTAAAAAGTTGGCAAAAGACATGAAGAGAAGCTTTTCAAAAGAAGATAGGCAAATTGCCAATAAACATAAGAAAAATCCTCAAAGTCAATAAATATCAGGGAAATACAAATTTAAACCACAGTGAGGTATCACCTTACCCCAATTAGAATGGCATTTATTAAAAAGTCCAAAAACAATAGATGCTGGCATGGATTCAGAGAAAAATGAATGCTTATACAATGTTGGTGGGACTGAAAATTATAACAACTTCTATGGAAAGCAGTATAGATTCCTCAAAGAACTAAATGTAGACCTATCATTTGATCCAGCAATCCCACTACTAGGTATTTACCCAAAGGAAAAGAAGTCATTTTATCAAAAAGACACCTGCAGTTGAATGTTTATTGCGGTACAATTCACAGTTGCAAATACGTGGGACCAATCCAAGTGCCCATCAATTCATGAATGGATTAACATACACACAAATGTGTATGTGTATACTGTGGAATACCACTAAGCCAGGAATAAGGATTAATTAAAGCTTTTGCAACAAAATTTGGTTAGAACTGGAGACTATTATGCTAAGTGAAGTATAAATCATGGGGAAAAAAACAGAACAGCACATGTATTCACTATTTAATTGGAACTACCTGATGAGCAGACATTTGGAAGTAAAACCCAGTGGATATCAAATGGGGGTAGCAGGGAGGAGGGAGTTGGCAAAACCCTACCTAACAGGTACAATGAACACTATCTGGGTGATGGGCACACTTTTAATCCTGACTCCAGCATAACAAAAGCCATCCATGTAACCAAAAACATTTGTACCCCCATAACATTTTGAAATAATAATAATGATAAAATAAATTCTGTTTAAAAATATTAATATATCACACTCTTGAAAATTGGATATGTCAAAAACTTTCTATCAAGTAAATAAATCTATTTTTCCAAAAGACTTGTCAGGAGCTGCAATTTATACAAACACCAGCAATGGTAGTTCCTCCCTCACACCCCTTTTTCTCTCATCAAAATATGATATTTCAGGGTAATTCACTGCTCTTTCTAAAAAACATAAAAAAAAGATGAATCTACATCCTATTCTTGCCTCTATACATTATTTATAGTATTTTTGCTTTAAGTTTGATACTGATTCCTACAAGCAATTTTTAAACTCTTAATTGAAATATAATTGTGAAATTTTACCAATATAACACAGTTACATAATCAGCATCCAGATCAAGAATAGATAAAAGAAACAACATTAATAACCACCCAGTTACCAGTAATTATATTGGGTTTATTTGTCATGTTTCAATGCTTTTAAAACTCATTGTAGTGTAATTCCTCTCTCTCTAATCCACATATTGCTCTCTCCTTTAGGGGTGAGGCCATGGAATGCAAGTAGTGCCAGTGTCAGTAGGGGTAATTCAATCCCCAAATGCATTTTTATCTTTAAGTGTTTTAGGTTAAAACTCAGGAAAGAAGGTTATACAAGCATGATTTTGGATTCTAAAAAATTGTATTATGCAAAGGAAGATCATTTAGTTTATCAAATATTTTATTGTTTATTTGGAAACTAAAGTATCCAGAATGTTATGATGAGTAACATTTTCAGTATTCTCTCAATATAAAAGATTCACTTTTTATTTATGTCAAATTATTTAACATGCAGAGACCAGATTTACATCCTTACCTCACACTAGTTTATATCTGCAAGATGAGTATAAATTGACATTGTAAAGTATTAATTAGTGTCTTTCCTATGCCTCCCTCAGAAAACAGAATGAGTCATTAATTCAGTTGCCAATGGATAGTTAAAATTTAGTTATGATTTACTTTAAGATCTAAATAAGATTTTATTTTATTTGGTTCACAACAGTTGTTATTTCGGAAGTGAAAGAAATTTCAGCATAAAAAATTATCTTATCAATTTTGAAGTTAAAGTATATAGGAACTATGGCCAATAACATTTCCATACTTGTACTGTGTAGTGTGTAGTGTGTAGTGCTTTTTGTTTCTTCTTTTAATTTGCAAGATTCTCTTATAAGAATGCCAACAAAGTAAATTTTATTTTCAAATAATAGCTGTGCAAATAATTCAAATAATCAGACAATTCATCAAGAAAAAAATGCAAACACATTTTTGATTTTTTCAATACTAAGTTGAATAATAACACATTTAAAAATTCATCATATTGTATGTATACAGTTTGAATTTTCTGACAAAAGTTGTTATTCTGCAGCCCTATGAAGATTTTTATGGTAAACCTTTCTGATAATCTTTCATTGGTATAAACACACAGATTTGAATTAATCAGAATTTTTAAGAATTTCTAAGAATATTGTCAATACAGGTTATTTAACTACATTAGAAGAACTAATTTTATCAAATAAACTTTAGATGAAACATTAAAACATGTCGAACCACTTTTTTTCCAGTGATTTTCCCGAGTATGTTTGCTTAAAATTTATTAGCTATAGATTGTCATATAATGTATTGCAGTGAAATTCTATAAATACTAATATGTACTTCCTATATTCAGATTTTGTTTTAAGAGCTTTGCATGTGTTATTTCTTTGTATCCTTTAAATAGATGGGATCATTGCTGCAGCTGGAACTAAAATGTGTTGTGTGTGTATGTATGTATGGATGAAAGTACATGTATGCACATATCCACGTCTACGTGCAATCATGCACCACATAATGATGTTTTGGTCATTAATGGGTCACCTATATGACAATGTCCTGTAAGATTATAATATTGTAAGACTCTCATATGTTTATTAAAAAAGTAAATAGAAATTAGAGGATATTCTCAGAACAATAATTGTTTCTATGAAAAGATTAATAAAATTAATAACCTCATTGCAATTGTATTTAAGAAATAGAGAATATACAAATCTCCAATGCCAGGAAAAAAGGAGCATCTTATAGATTTAGCAGACATTATAAACATAAGAGGATTTTTTAAAGTATAAAATAATGTTATGAATGACTCTACATGAATATAAAGAACATGTTAATGATAAAACCCAAACTCTGTAAAATATTTTAAAGAAGTTTATTCTGAGCCAATATGAGTGACCATGGCCTGGGCCCTTAATTAAGTGGTCCTGAGGCAATCAGGTTACGGTTTGATTTTATATATTTCAGGAAGGAAGGAGTTCCAGACAAAGTCATAAATCATTACATGGAGGTTTTACATTCATTTGGCCCATAAAGGTAGGACATCTTAAAGTAAGGGCTTACAGGTTACAAGTGGATTCAGAGATTCTTTGATTTGTAATTGATTAAAGAAGTAAAGCTTTATCTAAAGGCTTGGAATCAACAGAAAGGAATGTTTTAAGTTAAGGAAGTGTGATAATCATAGGACAAGCCACAGTACATGGACTCAAAATGATCTGTTCATTAAATTGATGGCCTGCAGGTTTGACTTAATCTTTGCTTTGTACAGTCTTAGGTCATTTTTATAATTTATTTATTCCCACAAAGATTCTGTGTTGTTAGGCTTATGATCTCTATTTTAACATTCATTTTGGTCAGTGTTGCATCTAAACTCCAAAAGGGCGCAAGTGTAAGGAGACGTGTCTGTCCTCCCTCTCCTTCATGGTCAGTAACTCAGGTTTAAGGTTTTTTCTGGGGTCTCTCTGGCCAAGAGGGTGTCCTCTTAATGCTTTACTTTTAGTTCACAAAATGATTAATGTCTCAAAAACACAAGGTATCAAAACAGACCTAAGAAAACATAGAAGACAAGAAAAGCCCAATTTCCTACATAAATTCAGGAGTTAATAATTAATATAACACTATGTTCTTGATCTTGACTCACTGACCTCCTCTTCCAACTCTCACTGACTTATTTAGTTACTCCATTCTTTAAATTTGCTGTTGCTAGAAAATGTCAGCACACTCCACTTCTGGGTCATAACTCCTCCTGTTCCATTTGCCTGGAAAGCTCTATGTTAACTCCCTTAGCACTATCAAGCTTTTCCTCCAATTTCATTTAATCATCCCAATTTAGCACTGTAATTTGCCATCATCCTCGGGGTTTCTGATGATTCGCCTTATTCTGCTCTACTTTTTCTCACTTCCATAGCTCTAAGCAGTCTTAAAAGGAGCTGCAATTCCATTTTGTCCCCTCTGTTGGCTTCCAGGCTATTGGTTTCACCATGATTATGCGCTGTTGGTTTTTATGGCTACTATAGGGCTAGATGGGGTGATATGGGAATAGGGCAAATTAAAACATCATGAAGCTGCCTGTTCTTACCACGACTCAGCTGTTTTGTGTGTGTGTATGTTTTAATAAATACTCCCTGAACTGCTGCAAACTTTTGACTAATTCTACAAAGTTCTGAAAAAGTTAATTCTAATATTTTATCGTGTCAGTTTTATTATTGCTTCTGTAAAAGAGAAAATTTCCAGAAGCCCTTACTCTACTATTTACATTAACAATTCATAGGGATTATTTTTAAAATTGCTTTATTCCACCCTTTCTTATGTGATTGACCTTTCCATCATCTTTAATGGAAACAATAAAGTATTTTTTATTGTTTTCCTGGAGGCAAGGATCAAGATCAAAAAATAACTTCAGCCAAAAATGTAATGGTAATAAACATAATACTAGGAAGAAGAGTCACAATTTCATAGCTCTCGGAAAACCTTCCCATGTCAGTTTATGATAATCACTCTTACAAATGAGTATGCCCTGGAAGTTGTTTAGAAGGTCTACTTAACATTTATGTAAATTAAATGAAAGCATGTGTTAGCATTTTATTTTTGTCCATTTCTGTTTAGATCTAAAGATTGAGCTGGATAATTATACATATAAATACTGTATTAAGCATGTTTGTGAATATGTGTATGTCAGAAGTGGAAGCAAGGGGAAGATTGACTTTGAAAAATATGCCGTTTTAAGATTTTATGAATAAAAAATAGATTATTTTGTACCATCTTAAAAAGAAAAAGGCGACTTTCTGAGTAAATAGTAGACTGATAAAAATTACCAAGGATTAAATATTCTCTATATTATAAATTCTCAGGTAGTATCTGTTTCCTAATTCTTTCATGAATAACCTACTCCCACCAAAACTATGCTATAAAGTTTAGTTGAATTAGAGACTACGGGCATATTAAAAATAATAGTCATGACAACCCTGACAACAGCAATCTTATATAACACGGTTTATGAGTTGGTTTGTCCAGGATAGTCCTTAATTGCTAATCGTATCCCCCTTCATGCTTAAAGACAGCCATACGATTTTTTTTTATGTGAGAACTGCCTCACATAGTTTTACTGTAGATAGGGAAAGATACATACACTCCTTTGAAATCTCTGCTCATCTCTACAGCCTATTCTCATGTCTCTCTGTCTCTCAGAATTCATTCACTCTAGCCATTCTTGAGCTTTGTGTGACTGCTGCCCACTGATAACAGCTTTTCTTTTCCTGAAAGACCTTTCCACCTGTGCACTAGCCAGATTGTATTTGAAACATTATTTCCTTGTTGTCACTGCCCAGTTGTCACCTGGGCTAATTCATTGGGTTCTTTTTAAATGTTCTCATCTCTGTTCTTCTCCTTCTCCAATAAATTTTCTTTTTAAGCTCTAATAGCAATAAATTTTGAAATTCTAGTAATTCTGAAATAATTAAGACTTTAGTTCATTCTATCGTCTATCCAGCTGCAATTACTTAGGATATCAGTAGTAGAACAGAAATATATTTCCTTAAATGCAGTAGACATGTAATGTTTTCTCTACATTAATATAAATACCACAAGTCTCATCTATCCATTTATCTATATCTGGATATACGTGTTTGAGTTTGTGTGTGTGTATGGTATATCTCTACTACACGTATACACAAATACATGTTATTTTATCTTTTACTGTATCTCAAAAGCTGTTTAACAGCTTATATATTGACCTAAAGATTAACTTTATTTCATATAAATTTAAAAGGAAATCACTAATCACCTTTTTTATTTCAGAATATTATGGGGGTGCAAATGTTTGGGTTACATGAATTACCTTTGTACAGTTTGAGTCAAAGTTATAAATGTGTCCATCACCTAGATAGTGTGCATTGTTAGGTGTGAATTTATCCATAACCTACTCAGTAATCACCTTTTAAACCACAAAGGCTATTTTTCATCTATTTGCTAAGAAGAAACACATATACATAATATCTGTTGGCAAACAAATATTGACATGTAAATAAAGTTTTGGAACTATATTAAGAAGACAACAATTATGGTAGCATTTAAAATCACTCTTTAGCAACTAAGGGTAAAGTGTAAAATTTCTGGGAAGTAAAAACCATACCTTTTAAAACAAAAGCTGATTCTCTCCTTCTTAATCACATTTATTTAATAAAGAAAAACACGTAGCAATGAAATCGTGCTCTTCGAGATACCATGAGAAGATAAATGTTGCTTGAAACTTCATAAGATATATTATTCATAAGACATGTCATATCCCATAACAACCAATAGAAATATATTTTTCAAATTATGTTAAATTATAGTTTAATGTAATTACTGTTTACATTAAGTAAGGCAGAGGTTCTCAAGTGGGGGTGTGGATGAGGGGATCTTAAGAACATACTAGTCTTTTGAAATTCCATTTTCTAATGAATGAACAGTAGAATTTTCCAGAAGCTACACAATTAGGCCAACACAGGCCACTGCTCTGAAAGCTGATGATATATATAAATGCATATGCTTATATATTTCTCAAGTTAAATTTTTAATATGTTAAATATTGGCAGATATAAACACCATAAACAAAAGCTCTTTGTGGTCTACAATAATTTTTTGAGAATAAAGTAATTTGAAAATGAAACTTTGAAAACCACTGATTTAAGAGAATACATATTTGTAAGTTCATATTTATTTAAGTAACATAAATACTTGCTTTTTTAGTTACTTCAAATATACTTTGAAAAATAAAAATATTTCATTTATAATTAATGATGGCTAAAGTTATTAAATGATCTTAGTCTTTCTCATAAAGAGAAAAAAATTTGATTAGAAAATTTCAGAAATACAAAAATATACATTCTTCTTATTTTGAAAAACAAAGTTTTTAACATCAAATAGATAAATTATACACTAAATCTAGGAAGCACCCGCTTAGGTATACACTTTTAGAAAATGGTGAAATTAATCAGTTGTGAAAAAAAATAAAAAATTATCTAATTTAATAATTACATATAAAATTACTCAAAACTAATCTTATATGTCATTCATTAGGGATTCAGTATTTTTACAAAAGCTTTGCTAAATTAAAATGGAATACCCAATGGATATAATTACAAAACCACTCAAGTTTTATTCTAAACAGTAGTAATTGATCCTACAGTGAGATTTATTCTGTAATCATGGAAGTCAATGGCATTTACAACTAGAATAAATTAAGGTAAATGAAGAGGAAAATTGTATTCTGTGTAACATTTAGTTCATTATAGGCTTAAACAACTATGTCAATCCATGTTCATCAATAAAAGTTATGGTGCTTGCAGACATAATTGAATGAAAATATTATCTCCAAGAAACAGCCTATGCTACACAAGCATAGAAATCATAGTTTTTAAAGTCATCTGCTTTTCAAGTTCTTCCTAAAAGGGATCAAAAATATTGATAATTTGCAACACTTTTGCATATTGTATCATTTGTATTTTAATATAAAGAGAGAATTTGAAATTGCATTCTGTAGCTCTAGGGGAACTTGTTCCTTTAAAATTGTTATTTCCTTTTAGAAATTATATTACACATGTATCTTCCACTTAGGTTAATTAGAATCTCAGATATTAATTCTAAACCTTGAATATAGATTCTTGAGAAAATTATCCCATTAAGATTTATGGATTCTAATTCTGACTGCAAGATTATTTCTAACTAATAGGTGAACATTATGCTTACAACGAGTTAATGAAAATAATAGTAGTAGTAGTAATAGTCAACTCCCATGAAGGAGAATCCCATTTCCACCCCTTTGTGAGAAAATCTCTTCTTTAAGGTAAGTCATGATAGGACAATAAGTCAGCACCTAATTGGGCATAACTCGAACATTAAATCATGATATTATCATTATTGCTTAATATTAACTATGTATTCCCTCTTTACTAGGCAGCTGTTGTACAACTCTGGTAAGTTAGACAGTGTTCTAAAATATATTGTAAATTTCCTACCTATCCACACATATGCCCACTTCATTTTAAGAACAAACTCCTTATATGTTCTTGATATTTCTAGATATTTTCAAACTCCTTCTAGAAATTAAAAAATTTCTAGAAGTTACATTTGGTTCTTTATCAGATATGTTGGATCATTCAATATAGGCTCCGATTTCATGTGAATGTATTTAAGCATATCTATTTCTACATCACATGTAATCACACTTCATTCCTGGCAAAAGGGACCAAGCTGAATAAAACCTTTGTCAAATGTAAGAAACATTTCAGAAAATCATCTTTTAAATACAACATTAAAATGAGCATGAAAAAGAAGTGTTGTTTCTTCTAGGTTCTCTATGCTGACAGAGCATAGAAACATGTGTATATACTAACCCATGCATAAAAACATACCTGTGACTATTTCCATATGTAAACATCTGTATTGATATTAATCTGAGCATTAGCCCATAGTGGTATCTCCACCTTTAATACATTTCCACATTGATTACTGTAGTCTCCTCCATTTGCTTATCTCTGACCTTCCATTCCAACAGTAAAAAACCTGGCTCCTACTCTCAGCCACACATTTACATAATTGTTTAATTTCAGTGTGGATGTATAGTGGTTTCAGAATTGTTAACGTGTATCTCCATGGAAAACAGCTTTACCAATTAGAGTCCAGTGCTACATATAATAGTTCTTTTTGCCTTTGGTTTTACAATCTCCACTCATACCCTAGATTATACGTACCTGCTCCTTATTCCCGTATCTCATCCATTCATTTGCAATACATTTAGAGTCTTTTTTTCCCCCTCATTCCTTATTACTTCCTGAGATCCCCAGTTACACAAATGATATCTTAATCTGAATACAGTAAGGTTTATCTTTTGTGCTGTAAAATTCTATAGGATCTGATAACTGTTTAATATATTTTATTTACCATTATAGTATTAACATAATACATTCACTGGTAATTATACTATCTCTATGTTTTGACTCTTCTATAATGTCATATCATTATCATACCATGTAGTATTTTTAGACTGGCTGCTTTTATTTAGCATTTTGTATTTAAGATTTATCTTTTTAATGGGTTTATTAGCATAGTGCTTTTCATTGCTGAAAACTACATCATTTTATGGAGGTGGTATAGTTTGTTTATTCTTTCACCTATTGAAGAACATCTTTGTTGCTTCTAGTTTTTGGTGATTATAAATAAAGTTACTATTAACATTCACATGCAGATTTTTGCAAGAACATAATTTTGGGGGTAATTACCTAAGGAGCATGATGACTAGATTATATGATAAGATTTTTTTAACTTTGGAAAAACTGTCAAACTGTTTGCCAAAGTAGTTGTACCATTTTGCATTTCCACCAACTATGAATAAGAGTCTCTGTTGCTCTACATAATCACTAGCGGTCAGAATTTTTAGATTTTTAAAAAAAAAATTGTCACTGAGATAGATATGTAGTAGTATCTCAATTTTGTTTCAGTTTACACTTCCCTAATGACTAATGACCATCTTTTCATTTGCTTATTTATCACCTATATAAATTATCTGTTTAGATGTCTGTTCAGATGTTTTGCCCATTTTTAATTTTCTGTTATTATTGACTTTTAAATTTTGTGTATTTGGAATAAAAATCTTTTATCAGATGTCTTTTTTGCAAGTATTTTCTCCTAGAGTGTGGCTTGTTTTTCATTCTTTTTTTCAGAGACTTTTGCAGTGCAGAAATTTACAATTTTAGTGGTTTATCTGTTATCGAATTTTTTCTTTGATGGAACATGTTGGTGTTGTATCTAAATGCACATTGACAAATCAAAAGTCATGCCAATTTTTAACTAGGTTTTATTTTAAAATGTTATAGCTTTCATTATACACTTAGGTCTATTATCCATTTTGGTTAATTTCTGAGTAAGTTGTAAGATCTGTGTCCACATTCATGTTTTTGCAGATGGATGTCCAATTGTTCCATAACAACTTACTATAAAAATTTACCTCTCTTCATTGAAGAATTTTCTTTGTTCTTTTGTTGAAGAAAAGTTGACTGTATTTCTGTCAGTCCAAATCTGGGCTTTCTAACTTATTCCAATAATCTATGTGACTTCTTTCATCAGTGCATGTAAACTTATAATAAGGCTTAAAATTGGGTAGTTTGAGTTCATTTTTATTTATATTTACTTTGAAATATTTTTAAATTTTTCTTGAGACCTCTTATTTAACCCATGTGTTATTTAACTTTCAATTACTTGAGGATTTTCCAGCTATCTTTCTGTTACTGATTTACAGTTTAATACTATCATGGTCTGACAATATACTTTGTATGGCTCTATTCTTTCAAATGTGTTGAAGTGTGTTTTATGGGCCCTAATGAGACTATCTTGGTGAATGATCCACACAAGCTGCAGAAAAATATGTATTATGCTGTTGTTGGGTGAAGTATTCTACAGATGTTAATGAGATAGAGTTGACCGTAGCACTGTTCAGTTCTAGTTATTTTTTATTTCTGCTTTATCTATCAATTACTGACAGGAAAACTGTTGATGCCTCCAATTATAATAGTTGATTTGTTTATATCTTTTTTTACTTCTAACTATTTTTGCCTAACATATTTTTGATGGCCTATTATTAGGTACATACACAATTATAATTGTATTGGATTATTGGAAAATTGATCCCTTTTTCATTTCTGATACCGTTCATTATCCCCAATAATTTTCCATTTTTCTGAAGTCAGTTTGTTTTGTCTGAAATTAACATATATATACTTCAGCTTTTTAAAATAGTGTTAGCACAGTGTATCTTTCTCCATTCATTTACTTTTAACCTAACATAGTCTTTACATTTAAATAGTTTCTTAAAAAAAATTGTGAGAATTCACTATTACAGTCATATTGACGTATATAGGTCAATATCAATTTGTTTGAAAATGTTTTCCAATTATTACATTATTTCCCCATAACTACCTCTTTTTATGTCTTTTCTGGTTTTGATTGAGCATTTATGTGATTTCTTTTTCTCCTCACATCAACTATATCTAATATCAATTATATTTCTATTTAAAAATTTAATGGCTTTCCTAGAGATTACAATATCATTTTTAATTAGCCCAATTCCACTTTTAAATGACACCATTCTATTTTGTGGATGGTGAAGTTACCTACATAACTGTATTTTTATTCCATTATCCTCCCATCTTTTGTCACATTTCTGTCATTCATTGTACTTATCCATATGCCATAATCATATTGATACTATTACTATTTTAGACAATGTGTCATCTTTTAGATTATCAATAAAAAGAAAATAAAATATTGCATTTTATCCTCATTTATGTGTTCTCAAAACAAAAAGCTTTATGGCCTTATATATCCCTTGTTTAGCTCCCACTTAAAAGTGAGAACACATGATGTTTGTTTTTTTCATTCCTGAGATACTTCACTTACCACAATGGTCTCCAGTTCCACCCAAGCTGCTGCAAAAGACATCATCTCATTCCTTTTTATGGCCAAGTAGTACCCCATGCTATGTATTTATCACATTTTCCTTATTCACTCCTCCATTTGACCACTTTGGTTGATTCCGTGTCTTTGCAATTGTAAACTGTGCTGCAATAAATATTTGGAAGCAGGTATCTTTTTGATAAAATGACTTCTTTTTCTTTTGGTAGATACCCAGTAGTGGGATTGCTGGATCAAATGTTAGACCTACTTTTAGTTTTATGAGGAATCTCCACACTGGTTTTCAGAGAGGTTGTACTAGTTTACTTACCACCAGTATTGTATAAGCATTCCCTTTTCATTGCATCCATGCCAACATCTATTGTTGTTTTGACTTACTAATAATGACCATTCTGACAGGCTAAGGTGATATCTCATTGTGGTTTTAATTTGCATTTCCCTGATGATTAGTAATGTTGAGCATATTTTCATGTGTTTCTTGGCTATTTGTCTATCTTCTTTTGAAAAATATTTATTCATGTCTATTGCCCATTTTTGTATGGGGGTGTTTGTTTTTTATCTTGCTGATTTGTGTGAGTTCTTTGTAGATTCTCGATATTAGCCCTTTGTTGAACATATAGTTTGCAAATATTTTTTCCCATTCTGGAGGTTGTGTATTTATTCTGAAACTGTATCCTTAGCTGTGCAGAAACTTTTTAGCTTAATTAAGTCCCATTTATTTATTTTTGTTTTTGTGGCATTTGCTTTTGAGGTCTTAGTCATAAATTCTTTGCCTAGGTCAATGTCCAGAAGAATTTTTTTTTTTAATTGGGGGAAAACTACAAAGCATTTACAGTACAATGTTTACAGTCACAATTTGTAGTGAGCTGATTTCCCAAAATATATTACAACTCAAGTTGACTTATGTTGTTACATTGAAAACCTACTCTGTCAAAGTAGTCCACAGAGTACATACATAGTGCTCCAAATGTATCCACGTACAACCAACACTCCATTTTAAGTGTACAATTAAATGATTCGAAGTGAATTTACCGAGGTGTACAGTTAATCACATGAATCAGTTTTTGAGGAGTTCCTTTCCCCTATTGAGACCCCTCATTCCACTCCCCAACTACTTTTCAAGCATATCCCACTCCTCCACAGTGACCCCCCCATGTCGCTCAGCCTTGGGTCTACCCCCGCACCCCCCAATTCCCCAGTGTTCACTCCCACCCTTTGAGCACCATAGTGTTAATCAGTCAATACCAATTTGATGGTGAGTACAAGTGGAACCCATTCTTCGGGTCTTGTGTCACCTCACTTC
>CAUYRT010101945.1:0-46364 GCA_963574885.1 Lepilemur ruficaudatus
AGTAGATTTTTAAATGTAACAAGATAAGTCAACTTGAGTGGTAATATATTTTGGGAAATCAGCTCACTATAAATTGTGACTGTAAACATTATACTGTAAATGCTTTGTAGTTTTCCCCCAATAAAAAAGAAAAAAGAAAAAGAAAAAAAAATGAGTAGAGAACTTTTTAAGCTTTTTTTTTAAAAAAATGGAATAATTTATACTTTGAAAAAGAATAAGTGCATGTATTATACTCTTTATATGAGTTTTACAAGCAGAGATAAGCATAACAATAAAACAAACACTGGTGAGCCACTGGTGAGGAACTATAACCTTGCTCAAACCCTGAGGCTCCCAGGATGTTCCCTGGGCCCTGCAGAGGTAGCCAATCTAGGGAAGGGTGTGAAAGACAGGGAAGAAAGGGCATCTATGTCTCAGGAATCACACAAGCACAGGAGTCTCTAAATAACTAATCAGTTTGATCGACTGGATGTAATTAACATCCTTGAGTGATGTAGGAAGATGTAATAGACCAGCTGAGGTGGATAGTGGAGGCTGTGCTGAGTAATAAAATAATAAATTAATCAGTAATTGCTCCCCCCCAATAGTTACCAAACCACATGGATTTAAACCAACAGTGTTTCCAAAGGAGAAATCAGCTTTTCTGAACAATGGCCCCGGTGCTCATTTTTCATAGGTAGATTGGTGAGCCAAAGCCTGACTAGGGTGAATCAGATCAAAATTATTCCTTGATTCTATAGCATTTTCAGAGGATATCTAGTTTATGATTAAAATTTCTTACCTTCATCTCATAAAATTATCTATGCATCCTCATTTATAAATATTTTCCATATTAAACATTATTGTTTATATCAATAATTGCATTTTCTTAAAAAGATTTTTTTATACTGTAAAATGAGTGGAAAAAAATTTAAATGACCCAGAATAACCTCTCTAAATATTTGACTAAACACTTTTAGGAAATAATAGAAAGCCATTTAACCTCCCCAAAATAAAATTTGACTTTGGTTAATTTATAGAAAACCCTAAGGTATGGCTAAAAGGAAGAAATACATTGAATACTGTGCATTTCAATACAATATTTATAGAATAGCTAGAAAAATTAAGGTTAGGTATGCAAGATAGTTGCAGCTTTATTTTAAAAATTAAAATGTATTTAACAATCTAAAAATTCCATCAATTGTTTTATATTTAGCATCATAAAAATACTTAATTATCTGCATCTATCATTGAAGCCATTTTCTCATAAATCTGTTCTATGGTAATCTACAGAAAGATGTAATTTTAAAATTAGTAAGGATTATAGTGGTCACCTGATCCCAACCTTTGAGATATTTAGAAAGCAGGGTACATATAAACGGAACATTTTATTCCTCTTGAAATTTATGTAAGAAATTAAAACAAGAATTTTCCAGGGTACAGGTATAAAAGGGTATATTCTTTACAGAAAATCATAGTGCTGACAGATGGCTAAGACTTCTATCCAAGAAAAACTTGGTGTTTGAACTTAAGAAAATGGAAAATTTCTTTGCTGGACCTCACATAATATTTCAGTGCTGATTGAAAGTCAAGAAAGATGAATGTGGAAATAAGAGGTTCTTGAAAACATGGCATAGATAGGTAATTTTGAGAAATCCCCAAGATATATCTGCCTAATTAGATACAATAGATAGTGCCAGTATTCTCTGTAGAGGAGACTCCTAGAAGGTCACCCTCACCAGTGAGGTCCCTCTCACTAGTTAACATGAAATGTCTGGGTGCTTCCTTAGGGCTTCTCTAGGCTATAAATATAGCTCAGTTAAGGGTCATTTGAACTTAGAGGAATAACATATAATTTGATCTATTTGCTAATTAGTATGATGAATTAGATTATTATCATCTGTTTTTGTGTAGGAGAGAAAGAAGAAACCATTTACGTTTTGATGAGAAGAACATTCATTGAGTAGCATTTTGCACTTTAAGAGTGGCTTCCCATACAGGATCCAAGTATCCTCACTTTACGGACTAAACCAAGTTTAATTCATTCTTTTAATCAGTGACAGAGCTACAACCATAATTTGGGCATTGGATGGCTTAAGTTCTTCTCCAACACATTGCATGACATAGAAAGAAGACAAGGAGGAAAGTAATAAACCTTTGTCCCATCCATCAGAGATTTCAGGGGGGAGGCTGGGACTCAGGGCAAATCAGGAGCATATTAGATAAGAAAAAAACAGGACTGGCAGCTTAAAAGGAGGAGTCGAGTCTTGCCAACTCTGAACACCCACGTTGGCAGTGATTGTTAATTTTTTCCTTCTTACAAAGAATCTGATATTTCTACATATGTTTTCTAGTGTCTGTGTTTACTATATTTAAGAAGCATCATCATTAGATCAATTGATATTAATGATTAGTTGATATTAATTATCATTGATTGTTATTACTAGAAATCAGTTTAAAAGGACAAATTAACTTTGCTAAAGACTTTTTTGAGAGATTATGTTAATGGACTTGTACACACATTCTTATTAGGACAGTTTTCTTCTGTTATATCTTAAATTAATGTAGAATTTCTCCTTTAACTTCTGCTTAGGAACATAGTATAGATAAGATTGTTCAGCCAGCTGAAAATTCATCTAAGCCTATTATCATTTAGGACGTCTTCATCTTGTCTAAAGGATAAAATGTGAAATATCTTGTTGAAATTAATTGCTGTCAATTAAGTGCTCTCTTGTAGTAATCCTATCATCAATCAATGCATATGTACATACGTACATAAAAGTTTTATAAAGGAAAGTAAATCAAATTGGAATCAATCCCTTCCCAATGAGCCTTTGTAGCTCTTGGCAGTTTCTACTTTCTTTACTAAGGGTGTTCAGAGTATCTAGACTCTTTCTAGAATTAATAATTATTTTATAGTTTTGACAATTTTTCTTTCTCAAAGTTGAAGCCACATTGGCACCTTGCTGGTTTAATAATATTTCTCATTTTGACCATTTTTTCTTGAGGATTACAATTTATTAATTTACTGGCAATTAAATAATGATTAAACAAAGTAATTAAACACATAATGATCATTTGTTTTTGTATTAAGTTTTGCTCCTTAAAGCCTCTCTCTATCTTTAACTCTGTGGCATTTGGGAAGCTCTTCTTTAGGAAGCATTACTTTTGCATCTCCCCAGCGTTGTGTTCCACCCACCAGTGGGAAGTGACTAACAGGTACACCCTCAGATAAGAACGTAGGTACAGACAATCCGACAGATCTTGTTGGCATCCCAGTGACACATTAAATATAAAGCTTTGCTCATCTGCCTTTGTCTGCTGCTGCTAGTTTTTAATGAAGCTTAATGGATGAGTTTAAGTCATATGAGTGGGAGGCTCTTTGACATATGAAATTCACTTTGATCAGTATAATTTGCATTTTGTATTTAGCTGAAAAATTGTTCTGCCCATTTGTTCAAACAGAGAGAACAGAGGACTGAATGATTCCTGAGTTTATGTGGGTGATGTGGGAATGGGAGGTGTTACCATGTATCTACCTCTGGAAAATTGCTGTAATTTACTGAGACTAGAGAGCGGTGCAGTGATGAAACTGTGCAGGCTGTAAAATATAGATGCCATCTGCCACAGAAAGAACACGTGAGGAAAATGCCACCTGTTCCTATTAGTCTGGCTCTTGCCCCAAAATTTCTTGCACCAAAATGTTTGTTTGATGTTTCTCTGATTCATGCAGCTAGCTAATGACTGAGATTTTTTTTTACATACTCCATAAGTGAATATTCTATTTTCTGGTTGAGTTTTGACTTTATTTCCAATGTATGTGAATGTATTTTCTTTACTAATTTTCTATCTGTTCCTTTCCTGGTCAATCAGTTATATGAGGAAATATTTTTATTTGTTCAGCATTCAACAATAATTTATTGAGGACCTAGTATGTGCCAGGCATTTGTTCATAGTAGTGAACAGACAGAAAAAAAAAAAATCCTTGCTTTCATGGAGCTTACAAATCCTATAGGAGAAAACAGTAAATAATCAAGATAAATAAGTAGCTATGTAGTGATAAGTGTTCAGGAGAAAAGGAAAGCAGACAAAGGGAGAGGGGAGGTTGTGAGCAGGGATTGCAATTGCAAATAAAGTGGCCACAAAGGCTTCTTTTAAATAACACTGTGACACTTGTGAAGGAGCAAGCCATGTGGCTCTCTGGGGAAAAGCATGGGATGAGTGTGCAAAGCAGCAGGAACGTGGGTGCAAAAGCCCTGAGAAGGAAACGTGCTCTGTACTCCTCTCCTGGTGTGAGGAGACCAGCACGTCTTGAATAAAGCTGGTAGAAAGTGGAAGGGCATATGATCCAAAAGGCAACAAGGGACAGACCTTGTAGAACGTTATAGGCCAATGTAACAACTGCGGCTTTTCCTTTTAACACATGAACTGCTGTGTGAGTTGTATTTAACTCGGGCTAGTTTTGAGCCTGGGTCCTCGTGAAGCGTGTGTAACTCACACGTCTCTTTACCTTGGGAGCCGCTTGAACTATTTTTCAAGTTGCATATAATTCATGCACAGAAAACAATCAAAACTAACACATTTCTCATTAAATTAGAAAGGATAATTTTGTTTTTGAAGTTTTTATTCTATTTTTGTAATAAAACACCGTGGCCCCAAGGAAAAAAAATTTTTTTTCTAGTGTGGCAATGTGTTAGATGAGATGGGGAGCCCCTGGACCGTTCTGAGTAGAGGAAAGGCAGGACAGATGGGGCTCACTCTGCCTGCTGGGCAGACTCCAGAAAAACAGCAGCAGAGGAGGGGACCAGTTAGGAGGCCGCCCTAATGATCCAGGTGAGGGGTGGTGGTGGCTTGGACAGGTGGTAGTAGTGGAGGTCAGGGAAGATTCTAAATGTACTGTGCATGTTAACTGACGGGATTTACTAATAGGTTGGTTAAAAGGGAAAGATCACACCCATGTGTTTGGCTTGAGTGATTAGGCAGAGTTCCTATGTATTACCTTCCAGGGGAGCATATTTGAGAGGAAATGGGATCTCCATTTAAATAACCTTAAAGTTTGAAGGGTGTGATTAGATTGAAAATGCTACAACTGTTATAAAGTTTTCACTTACCTTTTTATTTTAAAACAGAAAACACAGTTGAAAAATGAAAAGTACACATGCTTAAATTTAGAAAATTTACTTTCTTTGGCTCAGCAATGGGTCAAAAAGACTTGTTCGATTTTTGTTGAGAATACAAAGTCACTCATGGCTGAGATGAGAACATTTTCTATAAATTAAATGATCAAGTTTGCAAAAGCTTGGGTACACAATGTGAATTTTACTTAAACCACACTGCATTACTCTAGAGTCTTGCTAAAAATCAAGACAAACTGTTTTAGGAATTCTTTGCTAATACATAAAATGAATATAGGTTGGTTGATGGGCAGAAGTAGCCAATGAGTATGTTTTGATTGGCACATGAGGAAATATGTCCCTACATTTCATCAAACTATGTGGTGTCAGATTTATATCACTGAAATGGCTGTCATTATGATTATGAATTTTGAGTTCAAATACTTGCAACAGTTTGCCAAAATACTTCCGATTCCAGTACTAAATATTTCTCATATTTCCTTGCCTAAAATAACAAGGTTCAGGCTTGGTAGTTCTTTCAAGTATGCGAATTTCTGTGGGTGTGTTTGACTTTAGTAATGTTGGATTTTGTGTACGTATGTGTGTGTGTGTGTTATTCTTAGGACTTTGCCTATATTAAAAATTTTTTTTCCAGATAGAAATAACACCATTCTGGCAAGATTTTTAAATCCTTGAAATGAGATAAATTAAAGTAGAACTCTTATTCTTGAGAAATAATTTATCACTTCATGTTGTTAAATCATACCATTAGTCATGAAACCTAACCCTATATTTAAAAAGTAACAATCTCATGTTTAAAGTATCTTCTTTGAACATTTCAAACAATCTTAAGCAAGTCTTTATGTGACGTTAAATTATAAATTTCACCTTATTATTTTAGATCTGTGGGTAGAATTCATTCTTTGGGCTAAGAGTACGCACAGAGTGTGAACTGTCATGTTTCAGTGTGCCGGTAACTTAGGGCAAAGTTAGTAAAGTGTTTTTTGTGAGAGAGAGAGAAAAAAAAGCTGCTTTATGGAAAGCCATTTTGAACCTTGCCTTGTTTTGTTTTCCTGAACTGTCAGATCTACTTCATATATTTGTATGAGATCTTGAAATGTCTGTATATTAACTTTTAGTCAGTGTATTTTTCCAAACTGACATCCCTGTGAACACCAGCCATTTCTGAGAACTGTGGCCATGGACCATAAGCTACTTTAAATATTAGTCTATGTAAAAGAGAACCCAAAATATACAATGGCTCAAGCAAGATACAAGTTGATTTCTTTCTGAAGTCACCGTTCTGGGTACATGGGTGGATGGGTGAACCCGGCCCCGTGAAGTCATCCCCAAGTACAGGTTTATGTGTCAAATCTGCCATCTTCAACATTTACTTTTCAAGTTGCTCCTTGGCTTCTCTATTTCTAGCTGGCAGAAGGGAAGGGAAAAATGAGTCCAGGGAAAGGGTTTTGAAGATGGCTGTGGAAGTTGCTCACATCAGGGAGAACTTTGTCACAGGCCACACCTCCTTTCAGGAAATTCCAGGAAACATATTCTCCAGCTGAGCAGACATACACCCCGGGAAGAAGCAAAGAATGAGTCTGGAAGACCAACCAGCAATATCTGCTACAGGTTTCAATAGGCAAAGGACAAAATACCTGGTCAATTACAAATTCCAAAAATTAGCCTTTTTATTGAAGTCAAAACAAATTTATTTTTATAAGATAATTTCTCTGTTTTATATTCTACTTCTCAAATGATTATATTTGTATCACGGAATGAAGCCACAGTTAGAATTTCCATTAGAACCACTGAATGACCAGGAAGTCCACCCAAAACGTAAAAAAGATTCACTTTTGAATTTTATGTTGTTCTGATTTACTTAAAAGATTAGTGAAAATAATTAAAATCCTACTTTTCTTTATGTTTTAAATCTTGGAATTTTGGTTAGAATTCTGGTGATATCTAAAGCTGTCATCATCCACTCTGGTTGGACAACAATCTGAGGCACACAGAAGGAATGCAGAAAAGGCAGATAAATGTGTCCCCCCACCCTAAGCAGAAACACAAAGAACTATTGCTAATCCAAAAACGCAGGGAGGAAATTTCAGGTCCCCTCCCTTCCTTTTCTCTGGGCTAGTCTGTTTAATTTTAAAAGCAGAATTTTGCTTTCACAAAGTTTACCAGACAGGAATTTGTTCAAATTCCTCAAAACCACGCCAAGAAAAGTTTCAGAAAGTTCAGACATGCACGGCAGAGTGGAAAGAACAGCGACTCGCTGCTCCAGACATTCCCCTTCTGGGTGAACTTGAGGACGTTTCTTAGCCTCATTGGGCTGCAGTCTTTTCATTTTTCACAGGAGAGTGATAAGAATGAACTTGCCAGGGCGTTGATATAGAATTAAAACCTAGAAAGGCCTAGTATGTTGTAGGACGTTTTCTCCATCTGCGTAATCTCTGAACATCCTGGGGAGCTCAAGGTTACTGTTCCCGTAGGTTCATTGCCAGGGTTGTCCGTGGTTTCCCTGGGTTGGCGCTATCCGACAGAGCCCAGGCTACCACTGCTCTGCCTGGGAAGCAACTATCTTATCACGTGGGGCTTTTACCGTGTGACAAAGAGGAACTTGGCTCCCAAGAATCTCTGTTATGGGGGCAGGAAAGTAAAGCAGAGACCCTGCGCTGGCTGGGACGTTCATGGCAATCATGGCCCAAGATAAGCTGCTCACATCTGCTGGTGGTGGCTAATGTTTGCGCAACAGCATGAATTCTAAGCCTGCCCTGTACTCAACTCTTTCAGGGACTAGGCATCTTTTCAAAGCTCCATTCTTCCTTTACCTCAGAAACTGCAGGGAAGATTCTCCAAAGCCAAGAAGATTCACCTGTAATGGCACCTGGCCTCTCTAAATATGAGGCAGATCGGGCAGGAACAGGGGGTTAAGGTGTGACTGGAGGCTTAGGCTCCCACCCACCGTACCACTTCCTCACCACGTGACCTTGGCAGATGACTTAACTTTCCTCGGCCTCGATTTCTTCATCTGTAAAATGGGGGAAATATTAATCAGACTAGGGTAGAAGTGAGAAACAAATGAGCTAAGCCTGGCTCATACCAACACCAACTCCTTACAAGGCTCAGCCACTTTAATTAATATAGTGACATTAGTTAATTAATACTTGGGTGCGGAGGTGGAGTATGATGGTGTCCTGCCGCCTGCAAATGCCTGGTAGCTGCTGAAGCTCTAAAGACAAAGCCAGCATAAGGAGCGGCATAAAGGAGTCACCAGAACAAAGGCAGGGACAGAGGGGAGGCTGGAACAGATCTGTGTGCACCTGCACTGCTGGACCAAGAGGGATTTAATGGCGCAGAGAGTGAAATGATGGATTTGTCCACCTTGCTGAGGACCAGTATGGGAGAGAGGTCACATGAGGCGACAAAGCGACGGTCTGCAGAGGAAATGGAAGCCAGAAGTCCGGAGACAAGTAGAGCCACTGAGTGATGCCGTGTGGGGGCAGTTAGGGAACCGCAGCGCCTGTTGTCGGGGGGTGGCTGCGTCTGGCAGCAAGGGCCCTGGGGCGTCCTTAGGCAGGCAAGCACGTCTGCTGCCATGGGCTTCAGAGCTCTGGCAGCTGGTGTGGGTCACCAACTGGCCTCAGGCACTATCTCTTCATGGAAATTAATGTGGATAGTCCCCTCCTGGAGGCCCTCCAAGATGGCAGATGAGCAGACTGGCCAGCTTTCAAAGGCTGCTGACCTCTACAATTGCAACTCTTCCCGTTGTCCAGCACGCCCTCCCTTTTACGGGTGTTTTCTCTTTGAGTATTTCCACGAGCCCCCCTCTCTGACCTACTCTCTTCTTTCTTACTTTCGTTTGCTCATTTAACAAACATATTTTATGTTTTGCCCAGATTAATTTACCTTTGTATTATCTGCCAGGCACTGTCCCCGGCACTAGGATTGTGAGGGTGAGAAAAACGAAGTTGCTGCTCTGTGCAGTTTACAATCTACAAGGGGAGAGAAAATATGAACAGCTTTAAACTTTAAAACTCAGAGGAACCTTTAAAAATATTACATTTCCTAATAAATTGAGATAAACAATGGTATGCCCTACATTGTAGAGAATTAGTGCATCCCTAAGATCAAAGCTTTTGAGAAAAAGAAGACCAGATATAATTGGACCTGAATTTGTCATGCAGCTAAGATTAAAGCCTGAAGATTAGTCTTTTGATTGTTGTCTCTTTTGAAAGTCAGAGGTAGTCAAGAGTTCTAGGTCAAATCAGAAGGGTTAAAAAACTGGAAAAATTAAAGGAGCCAAATGAAAGGGCCCTTTCACCAAAATGTCTATGAAGATGACACGATGTTCTTCCTCACACCCCCCTAAACTTCTACAATTTGTGCTGGATATTTGATATGTGTCCAGAAAGACAATAGCAAATTTATTCAAATATAAGAGAATTACAAAACACAACTATCATAGTAGGTACTTATTTCCAACCTATAAATAACCATCATTAATGAGAAGGCAGAGAGTGACAAGGTTGACCAAATAAGAGATTTGGACAAAACATTCAACTCCATTTCCTCTCCAAAAGAGACAACATCTGACCTTGCCCTCTCATTTCTAATCCTATTGAATGAATCTAGTATAGAGGTTCATAAAAGTCCTCTGTCAAGTGTATAATCCTGGGTTACAGGAACAAATAATAATAATTTTTTCTTTAAAAACCATTTTAGAGGTTCCTTTACAGTATCATTAAACAGAGGTTATTACAGTTCAAACAACTGGCTTAAAAGTGATTCATAAGGCACACACACACACATTCGCACTACAAAAAGACTTATGAATACCCTACACTGATTGATGAGGAAGAACAATGAGTTAAACCTGCTGGATAATGAGTTAAATGAAAGATTATTAAAACCTTAGATAATAGCTCCATCCATATTCCAGATATATTACTCTGTGTGTTTGTTTAGCTAGCATTTCCAGGGATGCTTTTTTCTATAGTTCTGTGGGTCAGGGATAGGAAGTTAATTTCACTCCATCAGCCACAGTGCAAGTGTCTGATTGCTCTCTTGATGTCATTAGCCCAGATTCTTGCTAGAAAGGTATGATTGCTGGCCAAATGAGCTCTAGCCCAGTGCAGTAGTCTTGCCAATGTGCCTAATGAGAGCATGGAGAGACACTTTATTCCAGGCATAAGCAGGCCAGATCACAGCTGCCCAAAGCTCTCTGGCGTTGATTAAGTTTGTTGTGCTATTATATAATGGGTACTTGAACCATATCCCATGAATGATGGTTTTTTCTTTCTCCCTTGGCACTGATCTATTATCAATATGTTATGTGTATCTAATGTTGCCTGACAGTTTTTTGTTAAAATCAAGCAGAAAAATAGGCAGATATCAAGGTGTAAAGAGATAAGTGGGGAAAAATGACCCATGGCACACTAAAGATTCTGACACAGTGGCTTGGGGTCAGCCAGGAGAGTCTTCCCATCACAATTCAGCCCTACTTTGTGCTAACAATGGCCTTTCATCCCTATTCAGTTATTACTCGTAAGCTAAATTGTGATCAGGCAGACCAGACTACATATGAGCAGAGCACCATGCTTTACACACATTAATTTAAAACTCCTACTTTAATCAAGTGTGCTTATTTATCCATCCAGTTTCTGCTCTATATCTTAACTCAAAAAGCAACTTTTTTGGCTTCTGGTTTCTGCTCTGACTTGTAAAGCGATTGGAAGTTGTCGCTATTGTCCTCACGATAAAAAAGCTGAACACGCTGAGGGTTAAGAACTCTGAATATCATTACTGTCTCTTCGATCCAATAGAGAATTGGGATCACAGGGCAAACCACTGCCTGGAAATTTGGAGAGACAGGTGAACACAGAGCATTGGAGCTCATGGGGAACAGAAGCCACTGGATCCAGAAACACTTAAGCTGTAATTGCCTAACCATTGGAGGCTGAGCGTGGACTAGCTTAAGGGTTAAACACTCTTCCAGTTCTAGGGGCTCTTCCACACTTCCGTGAGTTTTACCTTCAGGTTCTTCTGGTGAAATTCAGAGAAAAATTCCCTCATGTTTCCTCTGGGTAGAGAGAAAAAGTAACTGTTTTGAAATAAGCCCAGAGCTCTCTGTTCTCTGTGAAAAAGCCATGCCCTCCAGGAAATATACTTCTCTAGAACCTCATCTGACCTAAGAAAGGAGACTTTCAAATCAGAAGACTGAAGCCCCCTCTAGTCTTCCTGTATCACATAAATTGAGGGGGGAAAAAGGCTAAGAAATTCCTGGGTCACATCCCAGAGACTCAGGTCTACTAATAAAATTGAGATTTAATCATAAGATCATAGAATGCCTCTCTTCCCCATACCTTTCCATCACATAAACAGGGCTCCAACATAATCTCAGAGAACTGCAAGACACAGATTGTAGTTAGAATAAATCTCTAGGGAAACCTAAAGACAAATGAGAAGACATCAGCAAGGAGACTAGAGGAAATTTAAGCTTCTGACATCTGCAAATACAACATATATTAAACACAGAATCGCTCCTAGCCAAATAAACATACAAGCCTCACACTAAAGGCCTGCTTGCCTCAGTTATCCTCCAGCAAATCATGTTCAGCTGTCAACGAAATGTTACAAAAGTATGGTGGAAGGCAAATGAAAATGTGTAAGAGACCAGCTGGAGAGACTAAGCAAGCATTAGAACCATACTTCAGTATGACAGAGATTTTGTAATTATCAAATAATTTGGAAATATTTTGGAATTTACAATAACTTTGATTAATATGCTTAGAGTTCTAATGGAAAAAGTGGACATCATGCAAGAACAGATGGAGGAAAGAGATGGAAACTAAAGGATCAAAAAGGAATGCTAGAAATCAAAAGCACTGTAATGGAAATGAAGACTGCCTTAGATGATTTCATCGTAGACTAGACACAGGTGAGGAAAGAATCATTAAATTTGAAGAAATGTCAATAGAAACATGACAAACTTAAATGCAAAGAGAAAAAAGAATTTAAAAGTGGAACAGAATGCTGAAGAACTGTGGAGCAATTACATGCCTGTAATGGGAATACCAGAACAAGAAAAAAAGAGAAAGAAACAAAAGAGATATTTGAATTAATAAAGGCTGAGAATTTTCCAAAATTAATGACATACATGAAACATATCCAAGAAGCTCAAAGGACACCAAGCAGAATAAGTACCAAAGTAGCTACACTTGGGAATATCATATTTAAACTTTAGAAAACTAAAGGCAAAGAAAAAATCTTGAAAGAAACTAGAGGGAAAAAGATGCCTCATCTCTAGAGGAACAAGGACTAGAATTACATTAGACTTCTCTGCAGAAGCCCTGCAAGCAAGGAGAGAGTGAAGTCAAATATTGAAAGTGTTGGAGAAAAAACCCTAGAATTTGTATCTAGAGAGATTATCTCTCAAGAGTGAAGAAGAAATAAAAACTTTCATAGACAGACAAAGTCTGAGGGAATTTGGTGCCAATAGACCTGCCTTGCAAGAAGTGATAAAGTTCTTTCCAGAAGGAAAATTATGTAAATCAGAAACTTGGATCTATGTGAAGAAGAAGAGGGTTGGATAAGAAGTAAATGAAGATAAAATAAATTTTTTTTCTTTTTCTTAATTGATCTAATAGATAACTGTTTAAAGTAAGAACAGCAGCAATGTACTGGGTAATAGTTTATGGATAAATGCAATGCATAACAGCAATGTTGTAAGGGAGGAAGGAGGAACTGATAGTACCCTGTTGTAAGGTGCCTGCACTGTTATGGGCTCAATGTTTGTCCTTGAAAACTTCATGTGTTGAAACCCTACCCACAATGGGATCATATTAGGAGGTGAAGCCTCTTGGAAGTAATTAGGAGTAAAGAGAGAATAAGGGTGGAGCCCTCATGAGTGAAATCAGTGTTCTTATAAGAACCATGAAAGAGCTTCCCTCTCTCTGTTCTCCAACATGTGAGAAGATAAAGAAGAGTCAGCAGTCTATATCCCAGAAGAGGGCCTTCACAAGAACTTGACCATCCTGGCACCATAAACGTAAACTTTCAGCTTTCAGAACTACGAGAAATAAATTTCTGTTGTTTATAAACCACCCAGCCTATGGCATTTTGTTATACCAGCCCAAGCTGACTAAGGCATGCACTATCCATGAAGTGGTACAGTGTTGTTTGAAAGTGGACTTAGATTACTTGTACATGTATGTTGTAAACTTTAGGGAAACCACTAAAAACATTTTAAAAAGAAGTGTAATATGTTAAGAGAAGAGAGAAATGGAATCATGTAAAATGCTCAGTTAAAACCAGAGAAGGCAGAAAAAAGAAAAGACAAAAAAGGAACAAAGAAGAAATGCAATGAAAAGACAACAGTTATAAATATGGCACATATTTATCTATATCAATAACCACTTTAAATGAGAATGGTATAAAACACCAATTAAAAGACAAAGTCTAAGAATATATTAAAAAAAAAACCAATACTCAACCGTATGTTGTTTATGAGAAACCCACTTTATATTAAATATAGTAAGTATATTATACAAATGTATTAAAAGTAAATATACAAATATATTAAAAGTAGATGATGGAGAAAAATATATACCATGCTAATACCAATGAAAAGGAATCTAGGGTACCTATTTTAACTTCAGACAAAGCTGTCTTTAGAAAAAGAAAAACTATGAGGGAGAAGGACTGACATTACATAAATATATAGGGACCAGTTCTCCAAGAAGTTATTACAATCCTTAATGTGTCTGCACCTAACAACAGAGCATCAAAGGTATTAGTCCTTACCAACTTGATATATATATTCAATGAAATTTCCATCATAATCCCAGCAAGTTGTTTTGTGGACGTTGACAAATTGATTCTAAAGTTTCTATGGAAAGGCAAAAAACCTGGAATAATCAACACAATACTGAATAAGAAAAATCTTGTAGGACTGAAATGACCCAAATTCATGACTTAATATAAAGCAATAGTGTCAAAATAGTGTGTTATTGGTGAGAAATAGACAAACAGATCAATGGAAAAGAATAGATAGCTCAGAAATAGATCCATACAAATGCATTCAACTAGTCTATGACAAAGGAGCAAAGTCAATGCAATGGAGAAAAATAATTCTTTCAGCAAATGGTGCTGGAAGTGCTACATATCCATATGCAAAGAAAAAAAAAGAATCTAGACACATACAGTAAAACTTTTATAACAATTAATTCAAAATAGATTATAGACCCAAATGTAAAATGCAAAACTATAAAACTTCTAAAAAATAACATAGGAGGAAAATCTAGATGACCTTGGCTTGACAATAGGTTTTTAAATACAACACCAAAAGCATGATACGTGAATGAAAAAATGGGTAAGATGGACTTCACTAACATTAATAACTTCTGCTGTGACGAAGGCACTCATAAGAGAATAAAAAGGACATGTGTTTGAAAAACACGTATAAAAGACTTGTATCAAAATATATAAAGAACTGGTATCCAAAATATCCAAAGAACTCTTAAGACTCAACAATAAGAAAATCAACAATTCAATTTAAAAAATGAACAAAAGACTGAAAGACATCTCCCCACAGAAGATGTACAGATGGACAACAAGCACATGAAAAGATGCTCCACATCATGTGTCATCAGAGATTTGCAAATTAACACAATGGCACATGACACATCTATTAGAATATAGGCCATTAGAATGGCCAAAATCCAAAACGCTGACAGCATCAAATGTTGATGAGAATGGGGAGCAACAGGAACTTTCATTCATTGCTGGTGGGAATACAAAATGGTACAGCCACTTTGGAAGACAGGTTGACGGTTTTTTACAAAGCTAAACACAGTTTTACTATATGATCTAGAATTCATGCTCCTAGGCATTTATCCAAATGAGTTGAAAACTTACATCCAAACAAAAAGCTGCACATGAATGCATACAGCAGCTTTATTCATAATTACCAAAAACTGGAAGCAACCAAGATGTCCCTCAATAGATTAATGGATAAACAAACTGTGATATATCCATACAATGGAAAATTATTCAGCAATAAAAAGAAATGAACTTTAATCTACAAAAAGACACAAAGGAGCATTAAATGAATATTGCTAAGTGAAGGAAACCAACCTGAAATGGCTGTATACATACTGTATGATTCCAACTACATGGCATTCTGGAAAAGGCAAAATTATAGAGACAGTAAAAAGATTAGTGTTTGCTAAAAGTTCAGGAAGATGGGGTGAGGATTGAATAGGTGAGCAAAATGGATATTTAGCCTGTGAAACTATCCTATAATGGTGGATACATGATATGCATTTGTCAAAACCCATAGAATTGTATAACACAAAGAGTGAACCTTAATGTAAACTATGGGCTTGAGTTAATAATAATGTTTCAATATTGACTCATTGTACATAATTAATGATGTATTGACATTGGTTCATAATAATGTACCACACTAATGCAAGAAGTTAGTAATGGGGATAATGTTCAGGGAGAAGGGATAAATGGGAATTCTTTGTACTAGGTGTGTAGGTGTTCAATATGTTTATTAACCTAACACCACTCTAAAAATTGTCTATTAATTTTTTTAAAAGTTAATTCATTGTAATTTTCTCACGATTCTTCTCTCACCTATGTAGAGTTCTGGTCTTCACTGGGACTGCTGGACAAGTAGGAATACACAGTATATAGCTTTCTTAGTAGTATAGCTTTTAATACATGAAAAATGTTTTTTAATCTTTGTATTAAATATAAACTTAATAAATCTAAAATTGAATCAGTGACTTATACAAAGAATGAATCTAAACCAGTTGCAAAATCTTAATTTTAAACATGTTTCTAGGCTTTGGAAGTTTATGGAAGAAAGTAGACAGCAAACATAGGAAAAATATCATGAATATATTTTTATTCACATATATAAATATGAAGGTATGAGACAAAAAGATTTCCCCATGTATAGTTTAAAATTTTTAACAATTAGTTAATATTTACTATTCATTTTTAGCCACTAAATTGTAATATTAGTATGAATGATATTAGTATGTATCCTTTTTCTAGTATTATATCAATTTTTAAATTGATGAAATTTAACCTTTCACTATATATCATGGAAATTTGATATTTATCATAATACAAATAAGAACTTTATTTTTAGTTAAATCCATATGTATTTGTTTATCTCATATTTATTGAAAATTACATTTGGTCAGTATCACTCAGGTGTCTTTCTTCCTTCCCACTTAGATCTGAATTGGATTTTAATATGCCTCTATGAACAAGTGTGAGCTATTTATTTCCAATCTTGGTTGATCTATTTATCCTCTGATTATTTACTAGTTCAGTCAGCCTTGATATTAAAAATAAACAATAAATTTTTGCTATTGTGTCTGTTCTGAGGTAGACTGGCCAGGTCTATCTCAAGTTAATTTTTAAATTTTTGTTTGTGTTGTTTGTGCATGATAATTCAGAGATATGAACTATAGACATCCCAAAATAGAGAGAAAAAAAGTCTTAGTACTTTTCCCAAATACTTGGTTCTAATTTTTGTACTATTATGAAAGTTTTATTTCATAACTCTTAACTCATTAAAAAAATTACACAAAATTCTGGCCTTTTTGCTTTGATTTCTTTTGACTGTAATTCCCAATAAATCTGGATGACAAAGCTAATATCCTCTAAAAAGAAACCATATTTCTGGAATGGTATCTTTTGCTTACTCTTTGAGAAAATTGAAAAGCTTCTAATTAACATTTATTTAGTGCTTTAGTGGTGGCCAACAAGTGTCATCGTTGCCCTCATATATCCATGGAAGGCTGAGGCTCAGGATGGTTAACTGGCTGATCAATATCATATAGGTAAGAAGTAGTGGACAGTTAGCTTGAATGTTAGGGAAGGTAACTGACAGTTAATTGTAGCAAAGTGTAGTTGCTTTTTTTTTAAATCAACTAATGAAAAATAAATTTCCAAGAAGCTCTCTTGATCTGAAATCACCACTCATCAAAGGCAGAGGGCTGATTTGAAGACAGAGGGGTATCTGACATGACCTCTCCTTTGCTACCCTTACTCTCAGCCTACCTGGAAATTGCGGAGCAGCAGGAGGCAGGAAGTGTTTTAGTTGGCACGTGGGCTCGGCGTGCTGGGAACTGTTCTGCTTTAATACCTGAACTTCCCTGCCAATATCAGCATCCAGCCTTGTCAACAGTTCTTTTCCATTTGTGAATACTATAGTTAGAGCTTTCACCTCTCCTTTTCTAGAAGTATTTTCTGTTCAGAACTTGGAGGTTTAGAAATTTTCTAAGTTTGAAGAAATATATTTCAACTAGGATTCGTTATTACTTATTTAAAAAGTTTATGTAATATAAAAATATATGTAAACATATATGTTCTTTTTTCTAAGCCCTTTGATCTTATTGCAAAACTGTAGTGCTGCAGACAGTGAGGTGTAAGATAACAGATAAAGTGATTTTGCCAGTGAGGCAAGGTTGTGCCAAAATAATGCTTAACAAAATAAATAAACAAGCAAAAATCGCAATGGAAATGGCTCAAATACATAACGTTTATAAATGCGTTTAGAATAAAATATGTCCTTTTGTGTTTGTTCCATGTTCTGGAATACCAAATAAAAAATGTTGTTTTGCTTTGCTTTATTTTGTTTTATCATTTTGATGACCCTGTGGCAATCAATTCTCAGGCTGAGTTGAGTGTGGGACTCATTAGTTGAGAATGTTGGCAAGTCGTGTTGAAGATTATTAGAGTCATAAGGTTACAGCACGGTTTATCAGGGAAAATACTGGAGTTAATTATTTTGGAAATATATTTTAGTAAAATTGAACATGATTTCAAGAAATAGAAAACATTGTTCATAAAGGTTTATGCATTAGAATAATGATGTAATTCCAAGTAATTTAGTTCTAGCTTGTTTATTGTTCAGAAAGTATCTACAATTCAGGCCTTTCTTGCTAATGCTGACATTCTACTGACATTCTTATTTCATGTATGTAGATACATGCAGCCTTAGTGACAAAGATTTATTATGTTGAATCCAGCTGTCCGCCTTAAAAATACACACCTCTCACTGATGTTTTCTTAATGGTCTCATGACAAATAGATTTACTTTGTGATAACTATTGTTGGGTAAAATTTACTATTACCATAGTTCTAACTATCAGGACTGAATTATCAGTTCATGTGAAGTATTAACAGATATTGAGGTGGTGTGGGGGAGTTTGGTAAGAGAAAAACAGTGTAGAAAGTTACAGTGAATCTCACTACTGGCCATGGGCTAATATATTTTTAAAATATGTGGCTAAGATCTGTATAAAAGGTGTTGTATCAGAGAGGGGAGAGAATAAGAGAAACTGAAAGTTCATCAAAACAAACAAGAATTTCAGTATAGATTTTGTCACCAAAAAGTAACCTCAAGCTACAAGTTATAGTTGAATTAAAGAGGTAGCCGTGTTGTTCTAAGTCTGGTTGCTGCTGCTTAGCATTCATTATTGAGCCTATGCTACTGTGTTGTGAGCTGTTTAGCAAGTTTATATTCAACGCTTTGTTTCCTGGTCCAGACAAAAGCAGAGCCCATGAACATGGATTAAGAATTAGTCTGTTTTATTCCGTGTTTTTCCATGAATATATTGAATGTCTCATCTTGATTCAGAAGCAAAACCCAAAAACTGGCAAAAACCATGTGTTTGTGATTTGTCTTGGAATAATTCAGAAAGTAGTACTATAATTTTGTTGAGGAAAATTTTATGCAATTTATTCCATTCCAAATATGTGAATTTTCTTTTTAAAATTTAGTTAATGTGCTTGTCATGCCTCATTCTACAAACAGAGATATTCTCCCCTCCCCTTAAGACATGTATGTACAATCATCTTATTAAATTGCAGGAATTTTAAAAGATGAGCTTCTTCATCTAAGGTATATATAGTTCATGAAACAATAGAATGATAAATATTAATGTAATGATACTATTGAGCTATTGACTGTGTGGCAAGTACTTTATGTAAACAAATGATGTCTTGGGATCTAAACAATAAGCCTTCAAAAACCTTTAAAGATGAATAAAATGTCAAATTCAAAGGTAGGTTATTATAAATATATATTTTATATTTATAAATATATTTGTAGTTAAAAAAATAATTTTTAGTTCTCTCCTTTGACCTAAAATTGTTTAATCTCCAAATAGTTTATAAACCAATAGAGAATTTTTGATAAATCTCATCACTGTTCATTTTGTCTTATGTCAAATGAGAAGATTCAATTCATTCAAAAATATTTAACATAAATTATGTGCTAGGCTCTGAGCTAGCAAAACCTACAAAATAAGAAAAACTATCAAGTTAGAAAAGTCACCAATTGGGTGCTTTTGCTGAACAGGGTACACTAGGCAATGTCTATCAACATTTTGGGTTGTCACTACTTGGGGGTTGGAGGTGCTATTGGAATTCAGTGGGCAGAAGTCAGGGATGCTGCTACACATCCTGCAATGCACAGAACAGACACGTACAATAAAGCATTATCCATCCTCAAATGTCACTGTGGCAAAGTGGAGGAACCTTGGGTCACAGTGTCAAGCCAGTGGTGCCCCTTTAAAGGGTAATTTTATTTCCCATTGATGTTTTGGGATTTAAGTGACTGAATTTAACCTAAATTCAAATTGACAGTACAGCTTACCTTTTGGGTGGCTTCAGCAAATTCTCTCTTAAACTATTCAAAACTCTTTTTTTCCTATTATTTCTGCAGTTTAATAAGAATATTGCCCTATGGAGAAGTTCTAGAGTTTAAAGACAAAATTTAGTCGGAGCATAGGACAAGTTGTATATATGCAAACGTAACCAAGCAAGTAAAATCCAAATGAAGCCCAGCCCATCCCATCTTGACCAAGTTGTGTTTCTAATGATGGAAATATGCAAATATCAAGCTCTTTACATGTATTCTCTTATTTGACCACCTTTCAGGATTGAATATTTATTTATTACAGCTGTAGTTGAGAAAATAAGCATCTGTTTGGAGTTTAAGGTTGGGATTACATGCTTTCACAGTTAAATCTACTGATGAAGTTCATTGAGACATTCATGTGTAGTGGTAGACGAACATGTAAGTTTCTTTTCCCTTCCTATTGAGGGGGTTGCTGAAACTGAAATTTAGCAAGGACAAAATCAATCAGCTCATCTCTGGAAAGGGTAGGATCTGATCAGAGTTAGCTGTAGAAACAGAAGGAGTAATTTAGAAAAGTCTGAAGGAAACTGATGTTCTTTAGCAACAAGAATGTTGCCATTTTATTCACCACAAATGAAATTCTGTTCCCAGATGGGAAATGAAGGGAGATAATCAAGTCAATTGAATAAAAAGGATGTCAGGTTGGAAGAGTTAAAGGACCAGATAAGAAAACAAGTATCTGTAGCAGCATGATCTGGGTAAAATAAGGAGTGATTCACTCAGAGGTGATGCAGGGCCTAATTCTGCAGATTCCTATCACTTGATGTGCTTTGCAAGGTCAAAAGCAGATTCCTAAAGGGACTAAGGCCTGGCCAACCTCCAGTGGAATGAGTCTTTTTCTGACCTGGCATCAGGCTGCTTCAGAAGGTGATGTGTTTCTACCTTGGATACTCATTCATTCTTATTCAACTGTCTCAAGCCTGCATTACCAACTGTTACTCCCCAAATTCCTTCATGGCGGATAAGGTCTCGCCATCATCAGAACAGCACCACAGATATTTTGTGTATGGAGAGTGGTTTAGCGGTTGGACCCCAGGTTTGTAGTTTGTTATTATTTAGCACCACAGTTTTGTGACCCTGTCATTTGAGAGTAGAATGACAATGTGGTTATGTAACCCATGACTAGAAGAAACAAATGGGAGTATTCCCAAGACATAATTTCTCACTTATTTTCATGGAAAAAGAAGAAGATGGTGAAGCAGTAAATATAATCCCAGGATAATCTAAACAGATGGGAATATAATTTTGTTTGGAGCTATATAAAGATTCCTCTACTCAGTCTCAATACAGGCAGCCGGTAGAAAATTTCAGGGTTAGTATTTATCTTTTAAATGTAAACCTGTGGATCAGGTTTACATTTCTCATGAGTTCAAATTACCAGTGGAAAAGGTCAGAAAGAATGAATGCAATTCGGAGAATTGATGACCTGAGTATCATTGTTGTGATTTTGTCTCTTACACAATTTAACTTGTTCCTTGACAGTTTGGGGTCCAAGAAGGTGATGCTATTCCAGAAGCTCCCAGAGATATTTTTGGAACAGGCCTTCTTGTGCCCTAATAAGAGAATGCATTACATTCCCATGTGCTATTGCAGAATCATTATTCGTTTAACAAAAATGTGGTCTTTGTGGCTAGAAATTTTAGTTCTATAATTAAAATGGACTAAAAATATTCTGGAGTGAATCTAGGAAAAATATTTTGTATGTATCAATATGTTTCCTAGAAATTTTCCCCATTGGATCAAACAATAGAGGAAGATTTTTCTGTATATGTACAACATGGGGGGTTAAATTTATATATGAGTGTGCATGTGTTTTAAGTGAATTTTGAAAATCAGCAAAGCATAAAGTCAATTAACTATAAAATAGTTCCCTTTGTTTCCTAATTATCTGTGCAGTATTCATATTGGGGAAGAATTGATCAAAAAGCAAATATTTGAGGAATGCCTTTATATGTCATAAGACTATATGGTTATTGTTTAATTTATTAACAATTCTTGAGCACATCGTAGTGCCTGGTACAGAAGTGAAAGATGCAGAAGATACAGTTTTAACTTCAGAGTATTCACACCTAGTAAAGGAGACAAGGTAGCAGGATTGGGCGTGATAAGTGCTGTGACACAGAGCTGTGACATAGCACTCTCTGGGAGTATTGAGGACCCTCGCCTCATGTGTCCTGAGGGCGGCGTGAGCTGAGCTGGACAGCCAAAGAGGAGTCTGCTAAGATAACCAGAGGGAAGCACTGCCAGACAGACAGAGAGAGCAGGATGTGCACACTAAGTCTCAGTAGCTACAGTTTCTTTCTCAGGGTTGTCCACCTCCCAGAGAAAATAAGAGGATCATAAATTTGATTTTTGCCAATTTAAGTATTGGTCAACCCGCTGAAAAATCTTTTCTTAGAAGTGATTTTCTTCCTCTATATTTTACCAACCCAGGAGTAGGGAAAATGAGGGGTCCCAGGAAGGCACCGCCCAGCTGCCCAGGACTCCAGGTGTCACTGTGGCTTGCTCACGCCCTGGAAGCTGCCCCTTCTCCAGGGTCATGATGGGCAGCAAGATGGCATTGCCAGCAGGGTCGTTCAGGAAATCAAGCCACACGCTCCTGACAGAAGGAACAATCCTAAAACCCAGTCCATCAGAAGCTTTGAGGTCAACAGTGCTGCCATCTCACTCTTCTGCAGTCTCACAGCATTCTAAGGGAAGCAAATCTGGTGATCAGGGTGGATCGGGGTCCACCAGACACCACAGAAATGATGAAAACATTACTTCAGAAATACAGAAGGAGACTTTTGTCTCAGGAAGAAATCAAATTTAGCCAATGTAAAGATCTAGAATAACCACTGTGGCTGCTGTCTGTCATCAGCCAGAAGAATTATCTTTACAACAAAGAACTTCCAAAATGACAAACAAGAAATTGTAGATTAAACAACTGTAATAAATGGAATATATAAACGAAATGTGATGAGGAAGGACTGCCTTAGTCAATTGGCCATGTAACTATTAGTAACATCTTCAAAGCCTTTTTACCTAGTGCAGTTCACATACATGGGAGATTCCTGGGGAGTGTTTTGGTTACATTTTCACAAATGTCTCATCTCTTTGTATCAACAAACCCATCTCTTTGAACTGAACTGTGGGTTCCTATTTCTTTCCCTTTTTCCCCCTTGAAAATTAGGAAGAGTGGAGTAGAAGCCTTAAGATTACTTGGTGAATGTACTCTTTGTTTCATAATTCCAAATAACATCTTGCTTGTAGACATAATGAAGAAAGATCTGAGCAGAAGGAGGGGGGATAATCTTGAGGGTTCCTCTCAAATTTAATCTTATATTGACAATCCACATATTTTGCCTGAAAATGCTCGCTTGGCAAAACTATTAAACTTCAATGATAGCTCAGGATGGATTTCTGTAGCCACTTTTCTGTTGTCATTCAAATAATTAGAAGAAAATAAGGGACATAAATTGTTTTACATTAAAATTATTCTTCATATTCAGTCCACAATGGCAAAATTTTTGCCCGTGTTTAGTACATATGAATCATTAACAGAAACAGTCACTTCTGTTGGCATTTTATTTTATAATATGTGTTCCTCCCTGAACCTTTTTCTAAAAAGTCATCTTGCATGAGTTCTTTGCTATACTATAAACTTAGCCATCATAGTCCCTCAGAAAAAAATTAACTTCATTTAAATTAAGGATAATAAGAGAAAATACTCTCTTTTTAAAACTTTTATTGATGAAAATTTTTGTACAAATTTATGGGATACATGTGATATTTTGTTACAAATATAGAATGTGTAATGATCAAGTCAGGGTATTTGGGGTATCCATCACCTCAAACATTTATCATTTCTATGTGTCAGGAACATTTAAAGACTTTCTCTTCTAGCTATTTTGAAATGTACAATACACTGTTGTTAAACATAGGCACCCTACTCTGCTACCGAACGTTAGAACTTATTCCTTCTATCTAACTGTATGTTTGTACTCACGATAATCTCTTTTTAAAGCCCAAGTCTCAAGCAAGAGAAACTATAAGCAGCCTGATAAACAACAAAAGAATTTAAGACCTGGAAGTTAATGACGTGGGTTCAGTTTCTGGTTCTGTCACTTTTCACCTCAGGTGTCTTCCTTAACCAAGTACCCTCACTTTCATTTTCCCTAAGATGGTATTGATAATGTCTGCCCTCGTCCCCACCTCCCCACCTGTCTACCTAATAAGGTAGAGATTTCCTTAGCAGGTAAAGTGTGTAAAAGAGCCTTGAAACTAAACATGCTTTACAAATCCCAGTTCTTAAGACAATGAATGACTTACTGTATTGATATGCAAAATATGATTTTTAAAATGACAGTACATATATGAAGTTATAGTCTAAATAAAATATGCTCGCACACATTAATGCATAATAGCATTCACCAGATAGGGATATGCTTTCCTCCTTTCTCTTGGCTTTTGTTTCAAGCCTCTTTACTTCTCACTTGTCTGCATTTGCTGCTAGACTTTCCCCTGGTCTGCACGCCTTGGTGTTCGTGGTGCTCTGATTCTTCTTGCTGCAGGCACAGGCTCAGGGAGACGATAAGGTCCACCCACCTGTAGCAACCCCCTTCTTAGCTTGGAGTTTTGGTCATGTGCACGTTTGAGTTTGAAATTTCTGTGTGATGAGAACGTATTTGTGTGGGTGTTGGTTTTATAGTCTAGAATAATAAAATTCACTTACAGCACTATGTAGAATTTATTGAGATCCAAATGTTTGCCAGTTTCATGAATAACAACATATATCGTACTTGTTTTTTAAGCAGCTGTAAGTCAATACTATAATTTTATTTGTATGATAGTATTTAAGAATTATTTTCCATTTTTTCATGATAATGATACTTGAAATATCTTAAGAACTCACCATACGCCAATGCCTTCTAGAAATTAAATCATTTGATGCTCACAACACTAGAAGGTCTGTGTTATTTCCCATTTTATAGATGGGGAAACTAATGACAGAATATCAGGAGGCAGGATTTCAGCACAATCAGATGTGTAGGACCTTGTTCCAGAATGACTGGGTTAATTCTAGTCCCCCTAACTCGTCTCTGTGCATCCTCAGACAAGCTACTTAATCTTTATGTGCTTTAGTTTGCCCATCTGTAAAATATCTCATAATGTTGTTGGGATTAAACACTTCTATTCCTTGTATGGCATTTTAGGCTCTCTTAACCAGATGTTATAAAATCTGTGCACATATTTTTAACTTTCCTTTATTTCCATTACCAGAAATATTTTCAATGAAACAATTCCCCCAGATAATACAAAATACTGTTTGATGATTTGCTACCTTATATTTTGAGGTTCAGTAAATACTATGGAATTTAAAGACAAGCTCCATCCTATTAAGTTTTAAAGCCTAAGATACTTTAGTCTGTCTATAAGAAAGGGATTTTGAATGAAACCCAACTCTCAGATTTATTTCATTTTGGTTAAAATTATAGCCGGTGCTTTGCAGTGTACTGAATATGTTAAGCCCAAATGGCAAGCTTAAATAAATGGTACACATTCTTTTTAATATACTTGGTTTGAATGTTCATGTCCTTTTTCATGTTATTATATGTATTTAACAACTAAAGATGTAATAAAATTATTTTATTGCTAGATAGAAACAACTTTATTAAAAATTTCTTAAAATTTTGTAGAAAAGGCCAGGTGCAGTGGCTTATGCTTGTAATCCCAGCACTTTGGGAGGGTGAGGCAGCAGGATCATTTGAAGTCAGGAGTTCAAGGTCAGCCTGGGCATTATAGTAAGATCCCATCTCTACAAAAAATAAAAATAAAATAAAAATAAAAAATAAAAAGCTATGGTGTAAAGTCAGTGTTACAAAAGAAATTTATAGAAATAAAATCTTATAAGAACAATAAATGTTACTTGTGATTTTAATCTCTTTCTGAAGAGCTTCTGTCATTGAGAAAATGAGCATGGATAAATATTGATTGTTTTTCTTGGAAATGTTTTCTTATTTCAAAAGTCAACCATAACTCAATCTGCTCTCCTCTATCTTGACAGGCACCAGCATATTCACAGTCTACGAGGCTGCCTCGCAGGAGGGCTGGGTGTTCCTCATGTATAGAGCAATTGACAGCTTTCCCCGTTGGCGTTCCTACTTCTATTTCATCACTCTCATTTTCTTCCTTGCCTGGCTTGTGAAGGTACTGCAAAAAAAAAAAAAAAAAATTGTACCAATAGAATCTATATTTTGTGATAGTTTTACCTATCTTTTGTTTGTTTTAGTTACACTCTGCTTCCTCCTTCCCAGTGTTTGGTAAATGTGGTTTATAATTTTCTTTCAGAATGTGTTTATTGCTGTCATCATTGAGACATTTGCAGAAATCAGAGTGCAATTTCAACAAATGTGGGGCTCGAGAAGCAGCACTACTTCAACAGCCACCACGCAGGTACAGTACCAACAAGACAGTGCCACAACCCATTTGAACATGGACATATGCCATGTCACCATCAGTGGTGCTTAAAGAAGCTCTGATATGATGGTTGCCTACAATCTGACTCAGTTAGACAGCTGTTTAAACATGCAGGTGCAAAAGCCTAAACCCAGAACAAACAAATCAGACTTTCTAGGTAGTGGGGTGAGGGCACCCATATTTTTAACAGCTCCATGGTTGGTTTTAATGCAAAATCAAGATTGTCAACCACATTTATTACATACCTTTAATTTGATTCTTATATCACAAGTCCTCAAAGGGCTTGCAGACAAAATATAACAACTGTGGAATTTCCTACTTTTATAAGTATTTATTCAAGTAATTGCAAGCCTATATGATGCCCCTTATGTACAGGATTAGAATTTTTGAATTGGAAAATATATTTCATTTAGAACAAACCAATCACAGTATAATAATCTATGAAGAAGACCCTTCAACCCCAAACGCATGCCTGTGATTTCTGAGGAATCGCTATATATTCAGGAGAATTCCTATAATAAATTCCCATAAAACAATATTGTTCCCATAAAACAATCAGGCTCCTGAGAAATAGGAGAAGGCCTGCAATTTTACTAGCAGAGCAGTTATTACATAAGAGGGCAATTCAGATCCAGTGTATTTGATTTTATTTTTGGTTTGTCTTGTGTGTTTGTTTTTGTGGTAGTTAAAAAGAGGAATGTAGGTTTATATATTTTTTAATATAAATCTTTATAAAAGAGAGAGGAAATAAAAATTTCATAATCAAGAATAAAATGATTTAATGCCTTATAATTATTATTTAATATTAAATAACACTAATATTAAATTATTATTTAATATTAAATTCTAGAAGAAATTTTTATAGATACTTATACAGGTCTATTTGGACAATGTTATATAATAAAGAGCCAAGGTACAAATTTTACTTTGAAAACCTTCAAATTGAACTTTTAATAATTGTGTGTTTAAATGCTATTAAGCACACTAATATTTGGGAAGAGCCTCATGGTGTTGCACCATTTTTATGGTGCTGTGCAAGTGAATTGTCTAGTTAATTTATTATAGATGAAATAGTCTTGATGTTACTCAATTTCGACAACTATTCAAACTTCCATGAAAGAGTTTTTGAGAATGCGATATAGGTTATATCAGAGATGCCATGTAGGAAAGCCTTGAAGAAATCAACCATATCAAATTTTTATTTCTTCTTTCCTCTCTTTTATAAAACTATGAGGAACAGTAAAGTCCCAAGTCCATTCTGAGGGCACAACCTCTTGAAGGGCATATTTCCTCTTATAGGCATTGAAACCTAAATTGAATATGGAGCTATGAACTCAGCACTTAAATCCCAAGCAGTGTTCCTGGGAGATGACCTAAAATGTCTTTAAAACCATGTTATGTTTATTGAGTAACTCTTAAATATAAAATCACAGCTGGAAAAGTAGTGTTTCCAAGTACCATCAAATCAGCCGGAAGTTATAATAGAAAGGGAAATATGAAGAGACTTTGAACAAAGTTGTACAAAATTATTTTGATGGAAAATTGTATTTCATCAGGAGGAATAAGTTGGTAATTCAGAGGTAATGCATCTAGATATTCAGCAGAGGTAATCACACAGGGAATTGTGAAAAACCTTCATTAAGAAAAATGCTATGGCTGAGGACCTGGTTGCTAAGCAACCAAAGCTCCCGCTGCCAGCCTCTTGTTGAAACACCACTTAGGTAGCCTAGCAACAGGCCTTCAGTCCCCGCCCACCCCTTACTAGCCACTTGCAAGTGGGGCCAGATGTTTTTCTGTGTACGGAAGGGAGAAACATCATTTGCCGTGGTTCTGTTACATTTTAAAATCTGACCAAACTCGGTGAACAAGGACTTCTCATGAAGTGGTTTAAAACACTAAATCACAAGTTTCTAATTCTAGTGAAACAGGCTTTAAGGAAATAACATAAGATGATTATTGTATTGTAAAGCACACAGCTTTTCAGACATGAAGTCCATTCTTGCCTTTCTCTAGTATGTGGAAAATTTGCAGTTATTTGATATAAGTTATTCTCACCAAAGCGTTAAGTTAAAGGGATTCCAGTCATGTTGGACTTGTAAGTCTGTAGACTTCCTGTGACAGCCATGTGTGTAGAAATATATATTATACATATAATATATATGTATTACATATACACACACACACTCATTAACTGGACAAAGAAGGGGCTTTCTGACATTTTCTGCAGTTCACTAGGAATTGGGTCTCATTTAGAGGCAAAAGAAAATCAGTGAAGAGAACTGTTTCTTTAAAATAACAAAGCACCATTTTTAGTTGAATGGTCACCACCAGATGCCTTCAAGTCACAGCATAGAAACAAATTACAGAAAGATTAATGCCAAAGGTCTCATGGAGACCATAATAAAACATGTAACAGGAAAACAGAAAGAAAATGATGTAGAAAATTCAGGTTTTAGTAATCGTGAGTCTACCTGAACTCCAGTGGGGCATGTGACTTTCAGACCTGCATAGTTATTAGACATGGGTAACAGTTGCCACATGCTCAGTTCGGTACAGGTTAAGGGCAAGAGATTCACACATCCATGATGTAAGAGCCCCACGGTGGGACTACCCATGCCACAGTTTTTTAGTGGCATTGCTGCTGGCAGCATCAGATGTTGGCATGTTAGGTGTGCTGGCAGACAAAGTCCTGAGCACAGAGTCTAATCCTGACCTTTACTCCCATTACTTCAGAGCTTCGCTGCAGGTACTGTTACCAGTCCACTGGTCCTCTGACCCAGACTGGCCATGACAGAGATGAGCATATCCCAACTTTGCCTGGAGTAGAATTCAAACAACTGCTACACTTTAGGGCCACACGAGGCTACTTTTCTGTTATGAATAGCGATAAGAGACACAAAGCAGGCTTCTGACAGTCAATGCATAGCTAACTTTTATAAATGCATCATGAACCAATAGTGTCATATGAAAGGTTTAGTAAATAAATATCCTGATTGTGTAAAGAAAGCAGTAATTTCTGGGTCTGTTGTTATCTCTGATGGAGCACTATTGTTGACACACATGTTTTCTGATAAATGTCTCCTAATTAAGATAGAAGACTGAGAAGGATAGAGTTCAGGCAAGAAAAATGGACACTTTTTGAGTTTTTCCTCCTTTGTGATTCCATCAATATATTTAGAGTGTGAGTTTCTGCAATGCCTAAAACAATGTTTGTGTAATGTGCAGTGCTGAGTTAAAAAGCAGAAAGGCATGGATGAAAAGACACATGATCAAAAATGGAAAGATTTCTTCACCGAAAAAAAAGACTGTACACAATTTAATGCTCAAAGACAGTACTGTAGTAAAGATGTATTTACTGTGTTCCAAGGTCATTGATATCCACGTGAAATGCATCATTAAAACATGTGAGAAAGCAATTTAAAAATGCAGTTCAGGGAAGGGCTATTCTAACATGTGCAATAGTGAGCTCCTCCTAATAAAAAAACATAGTAATAGAATAATACATTCATCATAGGACGCCATAAATGAGAGTTAAATTTTGTGAGGCTGAATTATTGAATATGTTATTTAATAATTAAATCAAGCCCGTGTCCACTCTCACTATCTTGTGTCATAATGACTATTATCTATTTTTTAAGAAAAGATTGGTTTTGAAAGAACTCAAGGAACATAAAGATTTCAAAATAAATTTTGGATTCTGCTGCACTGCTCTGTGTGTGGGTTTGTGTGGCTGTCTGAGTTTGAAATTTTAATTCAGCTGCTAGTCATTCTCCCTGTTACCAAGATTCTTTCCCTTATACCTCCCATTAGATAACCTATTAGTGTTGATGATGATATTTTGCCTATAGTAGAACAATCTCCAGAACATTTTTAACTACTTTGTCAATCAGGTGACCCATTATAAAAACCTAGTAGTTACAAATGAACAAGCCTGAGATAATTCTCAAGGCTGAAATTTCTGTGGGTTTCCGGATGATTGTAAAATAAAAAGAGCACTCATGGAAATCTATTCATGTTATTGATAATATTCTACTAATTCAGAACATCTTATTACAATCAGTACCATATATTGCCAGGTGCACTAAGCACTGTGTAATGGCTTTATAACCTGTGTTATTTAATCTTCACCATAATGTCAAGAAGGGGGTAATATTATTGTCTCTGCTTTGTAGATGAAAAAAAATGACGAAGACTGGAAAGTTAATCATCATACCCATATTACATAACCTGCAAGTGGTAGAACTTGAACTCAAAACCAGGCTGCTCAACTGCTAGAGCTTTCAGTATTTTTATTTACTTTGAGTTCCTACCTCCTTTTAATTTATCCATTACAAGTCCTGCCATTGACATGGCTATATTTGTTCTCACCCCATCTTAACTTCTCTCTTCTTAAGAAGGACAATGTTTATTGTTGGCTGAAAGGGAGATTCTCACATATTATTACTGAGAGTGTAGATAAGACCATCTTTTCTGTAAAACAGCTTGGCAATATGTATCAAAAGGCTTAAAAATTTGTATTCTATTAGACTAAGAGATCCCACTTCTAGGAATTTATCCTAAGAAAAATTTTGGACAATAGTTGAGAATGTATATTTGAGGACATTTATGGGACACTCTTAGTAAATTAAGAAAAATGGAAATAATTTTAATCTCTAGCAATAAGTTGTTGATTATAAATTATGAAATTGGAATAAACGCAAACCGTTAAAATAATAATTGAAAATATACTAACAACATATTAGTACCCCAAAAATGATCTTATGTTTATGTGTTTGCTGTGTGCTTTGTGTGCGTGTATAAAATACCTGGAAGATTAACCCTAAAATGTTAGTAGTGGTTATCTCTGAGGGATGGGTAAGGTGTTTTTACAGCTCATCACGTTTTCTAAGTGTTTAACAGTAAACATGTTTAATTATTCAATGAGAAGGGAATAGTTACATCATTCAAACAAATGAAATCATTGAACATTCTAACTGAAACCATCTGTGTTAGTTAAGTTAGGTTCAGTTGCAAGGGACAAAAAGCCCAAAATAAATGGCTTAGATAAGGTAGAATCCCATTCTCTCTCTTATAGAGTTGGACAGGGTCATTCGGGGTGTATGGTCATCTGTGTTGCCAAGGACTGAGACTCCTTCCGTCTTTCTGCTCCACCTTGCCCAGCCTCCACAATCAAAGTTGCCTTGTGGACTGAGATGGCTGCTGCAGCTCAAACCTTCACATCCATATTCCAGAGAGCAGGAAGGAAAAATAGAAGAAGAAAGAGAGGGTTTCTGCTTACATCCTATGGCCAAGATGTAGTTATATGGCCAAGATGAGCTTCCCAAAAAGGGCAAGAATTAGTCTTTTTTCTTGGTGGCCCAGTGGCACCACAAAAATTCTCTTACTTTGGAAGACAGGGAAAACAGACATAGAGGGACGACTGGCAGCCCCTGCCACTCTTCTCCCAAGGGTCTGAGTCTCTGAGGGTTCCTAGCTTCTGACAGCTAGCCCAACTTCTATCTCGAAGATTTACTGCTGTATTAACCATTCTACATGTTGTTTTAAAATTTAGAGGACTAAAGAGACGAGGAACATTTTGCACTTCCTTTACTTTATTCCATACAAAGGAGTGACTTTCAGAGAACATTTTACTGACAATTAAACTGATTCATTTGATTTTGGCCTACTGAAAAAAAAAATAATTTAACAGAGAAAATTAGTCTGCTACCTATCAAAGTAAATATATGCCCCAGGGATCCTTTGTGCCATGATAAGAGGGTATCCGGTGTTACCAACAGAGGGTTTTTAACTAGTGACCAGCGGGATTGATTTTGTCTTTTGTCCCTAAAAGGAAATTCCCAGAATTTTGACAAGGTCCTTAAAAAAGCACTTTAACCGGTTTGCATTCCCACTGAAGTCTGTGTTCTCAGAATGAGCCTATTCAGGAAGGATGTGCTTGATTCTACCACCAAGAATAGCTTTTAAAACACATTCTAAAGAGACGCAGAATCCTGTAAACAGACAGCTGAGATAAACAACTTGCAGTTGGCATCTTTGACAAAGAATCTTTGTGTAAAGGTGCACCTCGATTTTGTCATTTAAAAAACACGTATGTGGCCCATGAATTTCGGCACTCGTCTCCGACCACCTCGCTTACTTTATAGAGGACAAGTTTACTGTTTGCACATAATCTACGAGGGATTTGAAATTATGATTATAAATCCTGGGTAATGGGATCTTTGAGTCATCATTTACATCCTCAATTACGCTTTTGAACGGCGTCAGACTAGCTAACGTGAGAACCTAAAGAAGAATGGGGAAGGAAATGTTTATGTGTGCAGAGCAGTGATCTCAGGCAGGAGTGAAACAGCGAGTGCTTGTGGTTAGTATCTTTACATAGAAAAATAGCAATCTTTAATTTTACCCTACTTCATAACCCCGCGCCCCAGCACACATACTCCTTAGGAACTGGAAAGAAAATACATTAATATTAGTGGGAAAATACATGTAAGTGGGAAATGTCTTCCAGCTGGGTATAATATGGACAGATAAGTAATTTTTGAATAACTAAAATATGCAGTGAGATAATAACCTGGGCATCCAATGCAACGAATTTCAGATTTTAGTAGGCCTATGGTATCTTGAATTTCATCACTTACAAGCCAAAAGAAATTCCCTTCATAAATATGTACATAAAATTTCTGTACTAGTTAAAGGCAGATTAATTTCTGCCTAGTTAAAGTAATTACACCAAGTCTATTAAGCTCTGTGTATGTCTCCTATCCCTAAAATAATACCAGTCTGTTTCTCTGTGCCACATGCACACTTGTTGTGTTGTTGATCCTGAGAATATTATTAGCTCAGTAAGAAATATCCACTGAATAAAAATAAAAATTTGCCACCTATAGTAAAAACACACCAGGCACAATTCTTTAGAATATTAATTTCATTTTTTCCCCAGATCTAATAGATAATAACCAATGTAATAGGGATAAAATACTGAAGTATTTGTCTTGCAGAGAAGAATAGTTGAGCAATTATATGCAAAGCATAGGTGAGGTAAGAAGTGCCTGACATGTAGCAAGTACTCAATAAACTCAAGTTATTATTGTTGTTCTTGTTACTGTTATTATTCACTTGCATTTTTAGTGTTAAAATAAACACAATTGAAATGACTTATGTTCCAAGTACAAATCCATAACAAGACAAATTCTTGATAACATAAATGTATAGAAAGCTGGAGACGTAAAGTGAGAGTTCTCAATGTTCTGTGTTAAATGTCTCTGACTCATCTCCCTCTTTGTCTTAAAGATGTTTCATGAAGATGCTGCTGGCGGTTGGCAGCTGGTAGCTGTGGATGTCAACAAGCCCCAGGGACGCGCCCCAGCCTGCCTCCAGGTGCGGTACAAAGCCATTTTCAAAAATCACCCAGGAAAGGTCTTTGAATTTTATTTTATACGAGGAAATACACAGCTCTTTAAAGTCTAGATTTGCCCAAATTTACAGTCCTGAAGTCAGGGACGGTAATTGACTTCATCCTGTATTTCTGGGACCTCGCATGTTTTAGCTACACAGTAGGGAGGTGATAAATTTCTGATGAATGAATGCACACATGTAGAGCATTTCAGCAGTATCCAATTGATGAAGAATTTTGTGGTTATATTAAATCTTATAAAAATATTCTTTTATAAAGATTTGACTTATTTAGTGGTGGACAGGCATGGTCACGATTCACTTAATTCAATGCCTCACTGAGTTCCTGGGAAGAAAATGTTCTACTGCATAGCCTGTTTTCCTGCATTTGCAAGCTCTCAGAGCAACATGATACAAAGGTGCTTCCTTAGCAAAGTGACAGACAGCAAACGCGAGGTGATGGACTTGCAGGTGAAGCCTGAGATCCCAGAGAGATTCTCACAGTGAGTAGAGGATGGACCTGTAGGTCCCTGCCCATGAACTTTCTGGACTCATCATCTGCTCCAAGCTTCTCGTAAGTCCCGATAAACTCCCTCATCTCTTCTTTGGTGGCCCACGCTGGTGTCTTCTCGTGCTTTGTTCCTCCTCCCTGCCCCCAGATACCAGAAACTCATTCAAAACAATGTCACTTTAACAAGGGCAGCGTCCCTAACATTCCATAGTATTTTCCTTCCTTTTCAAGGGTGAAAAACATCAAGCAGCCCACTCATGGAAACAGAGAACTGATTCTTTCTGCTGGAGAACTTTATTTTCTTTATTCTCTTCTGTTTTCAAGTGACACATTTCCTTCTCATAAGGGGTGGCTGTTATAGTTCTTCATATTCCACCCCCATAACTTGGGGAAGTGTTTATATTACTTCAAGATGAGAACTTATCTCTTTTCTTTCTTTTGGGTCTTTTTCAGGGTGGGGGCTTGTTATGCATCTCAAAGATTGATACATGAGGAGCAAAATTATACTCTGAGCCACTACCATAGGCTGGATTTGTATGGTCATTTTATCATATAGTTATTTGCTTCTTTTTGTTTCCAATTTTATTGAGGTATTTAACAATAAAAAGTACATATATTTAAGGTGTACAATGTGATGATTTGATATACACACACATTGTAAATGATTATCGCAACCAAGCTAATTAACACATTAACACCTCACATAGTTATGTGTGTGTGTGGTGAGAACAGTTAAGTTCTACTCTCTTAGCAAATTTCAAGTGTACAATACAGTACTATTAACTATAGTTACCATGTTACTCATTAGATCCCCAGAACTGAGCTATTAAAATCTTATAACTCTGTGGTCCCCAACCCCTGGGCCTCGGACCAGTACCAGTCCATGGCCTGTTAGGAACTGGGCCACACAGCAGGAGGTGAGCGGCGGGTGAGCGAGTGAAGCCTCATCTGTATTTACAGCCGCTCCCCATGGGTCACATCAACACATAAGCGCCACCTCCTGTCAGATTAGTGACAGCATTAGAGTCTCATAGGAGTGCAAACCCTACTGTAAACTAGGCTTGTGACGGATCTAGGTTGCATGCTCCTTATGAGAATCCAATACCTGATGATCCAAGGTGGAGCTGAGGCGGTGATGCTAGCACTGGGGAGTGGCTGCAAATACAGATTATCATTAGCAGAGAGGTTTGACTGCACAATAAATGTCATGCACTTGAATCAGCCTGAAACCATCCCCCACCCCTGGTCTGTGGAAAAATTGTTTTCGTGAAACCGGTCCCTGGTGCCAAAAAGCTTGGGGACCTTGATTATAACTGAAAGTTTATATTCTTTAGCTAGCTAACATCTCCTCATTGCTACCTTCTCCCCACCAACCCCTGGCAACCACCATTCTGCTCTCTGCTTCTATGAGTTCTACTTCTTTAAATTCTGCACGTAAGCGAGATCATACAGTACTTGTCTTTCTGTATCTGGCTTATTTCACTCAGCATAATATCCTCCAGGTTCATCTATACTGTCACAAATGGCAGGATTTCCTTTTTTCCTTGCTGAATAATATTTCATTGTATGTATATACCACATTTTTCTTTGTCCATTTACCCATGAATAGATGCCTAGTGTATTTCCTTGTCTTGGCTAATTGTGAATAATGCTGCAATGAATATGAGAGTGTAGGCATCTCTTTGAGATACCGGTGTCATTTGCTTTGAATATATACTCAGAAGTAAGATTTCTAGAACATAGGGAAGTTCTATTTTTAATTTTTTGAGAAATCACCATACTGCTTTCCATAGGCTATATTAATTTGCATTCCCACGAACAGTGTACAAGGGTTGCGTTTTCTTCATATCTTTGCCAACACTTATCTTTTGTCTTTTTGATTGTAGCTGTTCTAACAGATGTGAGGTGATAACTCATTGTGGTTTTAATTTGCATTTCCAAGATGATTAGTGATGGTGACCACCTTTTCATAAGCCTGTTGACCTTGTTTAGAGAAATGTCTATGCAGATGCTTTGCTCATTTTTTAATCAGGCTGTTTGATTTTTTTGCTATTGAGTTGTGTGAGTTCCTTGTTTATTTTTGGATATTATCCCCTTTTTAGAAATATGATTTTTCAAATATTTTCTCCCATTCCATAGGTTGCCTTTTTCATCTTGTTGATTTTTAGTTATTTGTTTCTATCAGTTAAAAGGGTAGGGGGGAAAAAGAGGAAGATTTACAATGAATATTGAAAATGTTAAATATTATTGCGTGGTTCTCCTCCTGTCTTATATTTGATGGTGACAATGCTACTATTATACAATTACTACAACTACCCCTACTACTGTTATTACTATTAGTAGTAATAGCAGTAACAACAATTATAGTAGTAGCACCTTGTCTAAAGGGCACTTTCACTTATGTTATTTGTGAATCCATCAACTGATATTTACTGAGTGCCAGCTGTGTGCTAGATACTAAGACAGTTTTGAAAAAACAAGCACAGTCCCCACCCTCATGGAGCTTACCGTGTATATGAGGGTGGAAGAAAAAAGACAGCATTAAACTAGCAATCACAAGAGTGAGGGGGATTTTGAAGGAAATGTAAGACATGATGGGAATGTATAATTTGGAGTCCTCTCTCTTTGTATGAAAACTCATAAGGTTTTTGTGAAGTCGTGAGTGATATCTAAACCAAAACTAAGAGAACAAGAAACGGAGTGACTAAGGATGAATTTCAGTACAACCCTGTGATGTAGAAAGATTGGCATGTATTAGCAGCCCTTTATAGAAGAGAAAGTAGATATTCAGATGATGCAAAACAGTCTCCTGAAGTTATACTCCACCCACATGGGGAAGTCAGGACTAGTGCTGAGTCGTCTGGTTCCTAGTCCCGCGCTTTATCCAACTGAAAAAAATATGCAAGGAATCATAAGTTCATGAAAGAAATATACCATCAGGGATACTTTGAATACCAAATCAGAGTTGCATGAGACCTGGAATACAGTGCTTTAAAATCTATTAAGTGCTTGTTAATAGATGCCTCAAGGTTGCAATCTGGAATTAGGAGGCAAGTCAGCCTCCTTATCACAAAGATTTGAGAACAACAAGGAATAAACGGCAAGAAGAGCATGATGACAAAACTGAGCAAGAAAATAGTATAATAAAGGTTGGCATGGAGGGGGGCATAGATGTTGGGCTTGAAGTGTGTACACGTAGCATCTGAGAGACCTGTATATTACACATGTGTTATGAATATAGCAGTGTGCTGGATAAGTTTTGTGAATGGGCACTCATATGGTTAGAGACTAGGGAAGAAGGAGGTCAGTTCAGTATGAAGGAAGTTCCATTCAATTCAACTTCATAAGTTTGGTTCTAAATACAGCATTCCAGAAGGAGCCAATAATCATGAAAGACTATGGATGAAAACTGGTGTGACCAAGAGGTTTATTTGTAGTCTATTTGTAGTGAGAAGGAACTGTGAATAAGTTTCCATGTCCAAGCAAAAAAAAATCTATTAATTAAAAGAAAAGAATTAGATAAAAAATTATATTTAAGAGAAAATGCTCAATAAATACTTGATGGCTTGATAAATGCCATCTAAATCTAGGTAACAGGAAAATTTCCATCTGAACCATCCATTCACTGTCTTGGACTACAATTGTATCTCACCCCCAAGGACAAACAGTAGTACATTCCACTTTTTTTATTATTAAAACCAGCAAAATGTGAATACATTCTCATAAAAAATTAATTATAGAAATAAAATAAAGAGAAAGAGTTTACTTTAACTCCTATTTCAATATAGCCTTGCTCATTCCCCTTTCAAGAGGTACCCTGGAGGTGGAGGTTAAGAGTTCATTCTTCTCAGACCTCTGCATTTGCTCCTCCATTTACACATGTTCTCTGAGATAAAAAAAAAAAAAAACATTTCTCCAAGAGGCACTGCCATTTCACAGTGTTTCCTCTTCCTGCACGTCCTCCTTCAGAACTTAGCTCAAATGTCACTTGCATAAGAAAGTCTTCCTTATCTTCAAAAAATAAAACAGATACTTCTGTTTCATGTTTCCATATCATCCAATATTTTCTTTTCTGTGTATCATAATTTATTGAGGTAAATTAAGGATATAATTATTTGCTTAATATCTATTTCTCTAACCAAAGGAAACTCCATAACTATAGAGATTTTACTGGTTGTAGTCACTGCTGGAACCATGCAGTTGCTTAATTAATGTGTATTAAATGAGAGAACAATCCAGTGAAAGAATGACACAGCACCCTCTTGCCTTACAAAAGTACTTATTTGATGTCTCACTTAGAAGATGCTCTATTTGTCTTCTTGGTCTTGTCTCCAGAAACCAGAAATCAAATGGATTGGGGCAATAACACCCATTTCTATCAAAAACATTTATTTTTATGTGCATGTCTAAAACAAGCTGTCCATTTGGAGTTTTTTTCTAGAAAGTACCTCACAAAAGTTGCATGGCTTTGGATCACTCTAGATATTATGGCCAGTATATCTCTTCTAAACCCCAGTGGCAGAGCCTCGACAGGACATAACTCTAACTTCTGTTACATCTTGCTTCATTCAGAATTCCTTTTATCCTGAGACTTTGCGGAATTTATTTATCAATTCCAGGAGTCCCTTCGTGGAGTCTTTGGGGTTTTCTAGATATAAAAATATATTGCCAGCAAAAAGCAATAGTTTTGACCTCCTCTTTCCTGATATGGATACCCTTTATTTCTTTCTCTTGCCTGATTCCTCTGGCTAGGACTTGCAGCACTGTGTTGAATAGAAGTGATGAAAGTGGGCACTCTTGTGTTGTTCCAGTTCTTAGTGGGAATGCTTTCAACTTTTCTCCATTCAGTATGATGTTGGCTGTGGGTTTTTTCATTTATGGTGTTTATAATTTTAATATATGTTCCTTCTATTCCTGGTTTATTGAGGGTTTTTATCATGAAAGGGTGCTAAATTTTGTTGAATCCTTTTTCTACATTTACTGAGGTGATCACATTGTCTTTATTTTTTCCTCTGTTTATGTGGTGAATAACATTTATTGATTTACATATGTTGAACCATCCTTGCATCCCATCCTTGCAAATGGATGAAGCCCATTTGGTCATGGTGGATTATTTTCTTGATGTGCTGTTGAATTTGGTTTGCTAGTATTTTATTGAGGATTTTTGCATCTATATTGACAAGAGATATTGGACTGTAATTTTCTTTTTTTGTTGTGTCCTTTCCTGGCTTTTGTATCAAGGTGATATTGGCTTCATAGAATGAGTTGGGGAGGATTCCCTCCTTCTTGATGTTGTGGAATAATTTCTGCAGTATGGGTACCAATTATTCTTTGTAGGTCTGGTGAAATTCAGTTGTGAATCCATCTGGTCTGGAGCTTTTGTTTGTTTGTTGGAAGATTTTTTATTAGTGCTTCAATCTCATTGCTCATTATTTGTCTGTTCAGGAGTTCTATTTCTTCCTGATTGGGTCTTGGAAGGTTGTGTGTTCCCAGAAATTTGTCTATTTCCTCTACATTTTCAAGTTCATGTGCATAGAGATTTTCATAGTATTCACAGATGATATTTTATATTTCTGTGGTATCATTTTTTATTTCTGATTGACCTTATTTGGGTCCTTTCTCTTCTATTCCTGGTTAGTCTAGCAAGAGGTCTATTGATTTTGTTTATCTTTTCAAAGAACCAACTTTTTGTTTCATTAATCCTTTGCATTATTTTTTTCTGGGTGATGGGCACACTTATAACCCAGACTCAAGCATAACAAAATCGATACGTGTAATCAAAAACATGTACGTACCCCCGTAATATTTTGCAATAAAAAAAATGGGAAGGGTAGAGCTCTCACATCTGGAGATCAGAACCAACTAACGGCCCTCAGTTCCCAGTGTGACTGTTAGAGCTGTATGTGCATGAATGTGACGTCCCAAAGGAAATGCATGTCTCCTTCTACACACAGACCTCCACACTGGAACATTCGTATTATCTGTTTGAAAGCTAGTTAAATAAAGAGAAGTGATCTATCCCCAAAGATGCTAAGGTGGTGAGTATGTCACAATGAAGAGGAGAAAGATTGGCAAGTTGAAAACAAATATAGGCACCATGACTTGGGTGAAATGCCATCCCAAATTGCCCCAAATTTCTGGTATCAATGCATCCTGCAACCTGCAATTTTTAACAAAGGTATATCTCTCTCTTAAAAGAACAAGAATTCCTTTTATATTCTTCAGCATGTGAAATAAATCTGTGTTTAGAAAGATAGTGTTAGGAATAGCATCATTGAAAGGAAACCAAACCACTTATATTTTAACAAAAAAGTAGAGTTTATTGGAATGAAACATTTGAACAACTATAATTAAATTGAGTTGGTAATTTTGCAATTGTTGAAATAAATTAGAAAAAATTAGGTATCAATAATATCTGAGAAATGGCGAACTGGTGGCTCAAAGTCCCTTTTCGACTATTAGGAATTGTTGGTTTTGTTCTCACAGTGGAAATTTGATTTTGAATTCAGCTCAAAGTTTAGAAAACAGAGTATTTTACATGAAAATTCATATACACTACCCCTCTTGTAAAACAAAATGATCTGGCAACACAGAGCTCTCATTTCCACATTGTTATAGTTTGCCAGAGCTAGATGGTACCTGCCATATTATCTGGGACACACAGCTCCATTGTGCCTCAGTTTCCCAACTCTTTATATTGTTTCCACAGTCCTGGAAGTGGGTGTTATTTACCCATGGATTCATACATGTATTTTCCTCAGTTTAGAAAAATACTTTTCTTTATCCATGATTCTATGGTGGGAAAAAAATAAATAATAAATTCATAAATAAATAGAAATGTATAAAGACATACACAATTCTGTGAATGAATAAAGGAATGAATAGAAGGCATTTTAAGAGCTTGCTGTGTTTATGGAAAACAAAGAGAGAGAACTTGTTTCTTTGTAGAAGTGAATGCTCTCCCTGGGTGCTTCCTGCATAATGCTGGGCCTGCTTTCCCATTCACATTACCTGCTGGGTCTCAGGAGGCATTTGTTTGGGTGACCTGTGAAATAAGTTATAATAATGTAAGTTTAGATCACAAAAATAGTGCATAAATTTCAATTATTCCAAAATAGTCTTTCCAAAGACTATCTAGTCTTCCAAGATAGTCTTTGGAAAGACTATCTTTCCAAATAGTCTTTTGGAAAGACTATTTGGAAATAGTCTTTCCAAAATAGTCTTTAAAAACATGTTTTATGTTTTTAAAATTTCAAGATTTTAAGATCATAACACAGTATGAATGGAGACTGGCTCAAATCCCCTTATAAATGAAGTACATTAAAAAATCATCTCTGCCCTTGTTTTAGGCTAAATTGCTTTGAATTCTCTAACTCTCTTCATTTATACTATATATTGTATTTTTCACTGTTTTTCTGTTTTCAGTATCTTTGTCTAGTTACTACCAGTAATTAGGTAATTTAATAAAATAAGATTGATTGATGTGGCTTAATATTCCTTACCATCATTAAATTAAGTACATAATGTAACTCTATTACATCATGTATTTTACTTGATATAACTTGTGTAATATTGGGTGTTTTATGCATAGTAGTTTATTCTCTCTCTTTCTAAATAGATATACACACAAAATATAAACATTCCAGGCATATATCTATTAGGATTTTATATATTCCACTGAGCAGTGAGTTGGATCAAACTATTTTTTGTTGTTTCCCTACATTCCTAATGTACACACACAGATTTTACCTCATGTCAGATGTTTTAATTATTATAGTATTTCTGTGTCCTCTTTATATATTGGTTATACAGATATTAAGATGTGTTAGAACACATAGAGATTTTCTTACTCTTCTACAGAACAATAGGCTCTTTAGAGCCATTTTGGAGGGAAATATAGGTACCTTTGGTCTGCAGTTTGAAACAACAAATTCATTTCTGTGTTCTGAGGCACGTATTATAATTATAATCATAGCTATAATTATAACTACAATAGGAGTTATATTCAGGCATGCAAAGAAAGGATTCAATTTGGCGCCCTTAGACTCTTAGAGTGGTCTATTCTGTTTTTATAATAAATGAAAATATATGCACTCATAAATTTATTTGCAAAACCACAAGTTCAGAGCAGGAAGACTAGCAGAAAAGTATTGTTGGCCTGGTAGGTTATGTGTAGTGAGCTCTCTAATGCTACTTGTTGAAATGTTTACTTCATCAACTTAATGTTAATTATATTAATTTTGCTAGGACATTTCTCATGTGTATCCAGTTGTTAATGAACTTCATACCATGTTTAATAGGGCTAAGTTTAATAAAATACTTAGCATGGTAAATATATACAGTTCCTAATAAATTCATTTCTAAATCAAGAACAAATAAGCACCCTCTGGAATGTCTTTCTGGTTCTATCTCCACTGTTAATACACTTGTCACCTAGAGTTCCCCATCCCTGTCTTTGGTCCTTACTGTGGGAACAAGGTGAATGGTAGTGAAAATGAAAAGTCTGGAAACGTGGATAAGCGAAGCCCTGTACCTGGTTTCTTTTCCTTTTTGTGCTACAGCTGCCTCCAATACATGTCTCCTACATGACCTCCTTCCCTCCCACTCCTGCCTCCCCAGCTGCAGACATCCTTTTATTCATTTTACAAATAAATCCCCAATACATCGTCTTTTTTGAGGGGGAATAAATCACGCTATTGTAGGCTCTTAGAGAAAAGGCTCTGGAAACAGACATTTTAACTGTGCTGCTTCATGGCACGAGCTTGGATATATTTATGTGAAATGGGGATACTAATACCTCTTTCCTGGGTTTGTGAGAATTAGTGAGTATTTGTTTTAGTCAGGGATTATTTGGTTACAAGGAACAGACCATATGCTTAAAGAAAGCATTTATCACAAGTGTAATCAGGCTTCCCAAGTAACTGTAGTTTCTGTGCCTTTCTCTTGCTCTCCGCTTGGGCCACATTTCTCATCATTGTTTCTGTCTATTGATCAACCTGTTTTCTTGTTTTGAATATGAATTTTATCCTGGTTTTTGTTGTTGTTGTTGTTTTGGTAGGGTTTTTTTGTTTTTGTTGTTTGTTTTGCCTATTGCCCAAGTATGGCTGATTATGACTGAGTTTGGTGACCTCCCAACCGAGGGCCCTAAAAGACTCACCGGAAAACACCCAGAGGTGAAGGTGAAGTGGGACAAAATAGTTTCATAATAAGCCACAAAAAAATGGGAGATATTGGCCAGCAGCCAATTGGAAGTGGCAATAGAAGCAGCAGCTATGCTGAGGCAAATATTGCATTTTCCTACAGCACAAACCCTAAGTAATTTGAGACCTCCCTTCTTAACCCCCTCTGAAAACCTTGCCCCATCTCTCCAGGAACCACACCACTCAGGACCTCTCAGCAGCTTCATGGAGTAGGTAGAGAGGGGACATAACTCTTGGATCATATTAAGTAGTGAGACTTGACCTCAATAGTCGTAACTCAGGGATAATTTTCCTATTAAACTCTTAAGTCTTACAGCAATTGAGATGTAAATTAAGGGCTAAATTAATAGGCTATTTACAGTCTGACCTGAAGTTCAAATTAACAGATATAAGATAGTTTCTTTTTTTTATTATTTCAGAATATTACAGGGGTACAAATGATTTGGTTACATGGATTGCTTTTGTACTGCTTGAGACAATGTTGTAAGTGTGTCCATCACCCAGATAGTGTACACTGTACCTGTTAGGTATGATTTTTACCCATCCCCTCTCCCTGCCTCCCACCTGCTTGATTTCCACTGAGTTTTACTTCCATCTGTGCCATTTGGTTAGTTCCAATTTAATAGTGAGTACAGGTGGTGTTTGTTTTTAAGATAGTTTCTTTAAGGAAACACCACATACTTTTTATGTACTTACAAATGAACAATTTGTAAGTTGGTGCTATTTCACAATATAATGTTAAGTCAATTTCCTTGCATTTTAAAAATATATACATTCTGGGATAATTTAGAAACACAGATGTGAAGAATACCTATGTATCTATCCTTAGAAATACTAATAGCTAACATTTATGTACCTCTCACTACATGTCAGGCACTAAGTGTTTTATAGGTATTAAATTATTTAATGCTCACAGCAGTACCATAAATGTAGCTACTAGTGTGATCTCTGTTTCACAAATGAGGAAGTTGAGGTACAGAGAGCATAAATAACTTGATGAAGGTCACATAGTTACTGAATGGGATTTCATCTCAGGTAGACTACCTTATATTTTTGACTACTTTATTTTCATCACTGTATATTCTACTATAAAAATACACTGCCATTGTTTCATTCATTTATTCATTCTCGTATTGATAGACATTGAAGTTATTTTTTATTGTTTTGCTATTGCAGATATTCTATGACTTTTCTCGTCCATGCCTTTTTTGTACACGTGTGAGAATTATTCTAACATAAGTGTCACCTGTCTAGCATTCCTTTGGTTGCCCTTCCTAACTCTTCCCTGAAATTACCCATGAAGACAAGGATAAAGAAAAACTCAAAACAATACTGATAACTAAGATTAAGAAAGCACCTTTTGTCAAAATCCAGTGAGATTATTCAGTAACTATGTGGTTGATGGAGCACTAGTGGGAAAATTATAAAATGTTAGTGGCTGTACTCTGGCATTACCCTTGACTATAAGTGAGAATCTGAGGATCATGAGGAAGGGACAGCCCTGGTCACTGTCACTGGCAGAGGCTTATCACCAGACATAGAGAGCAAGGCCTCCTTGGCCAACTATCACTCTGGGTCTTCTTGTGCCCAAGGCAAAACAGTGCAGCTTCTTGGAGTGGACAAATAGGAGATTATATTACTTGAAACAACAAGATTATATTACCTGAACTTGAATATCCTAATTTGTTTTGCTCACCTTGTGTTAATTCACTAGGAGTGAGAAGGTCTCGGCACCATCACCTAGATTAGTGCATCCCTCTTATTGGAGTCCTCGCCAAGACGCCTGAGGGGAAGCTGCCTTTCTGGAGCTTGGCTCATGTCCAATCAGCCATGCCAAGAGTACCAATGTTGCTTTCATTTAATGCAGAAGATAGAGAAATGTATAGCCCCTAAGGCTACCTTCCTAGAAGGGAGCAGAAAATGCCTCATGACCAATTCAGTACATAGGTGAAATCAAGTCATGTCAAAAACTATTACTGAATCTACCATGTGTCCCGCATTGTAGGAACTCAGTACTGAAGTCTATAGGAACACGAGCCTAAGAATAACACTGGTGTGATTTTTCTACCCTTTTTCTAGAAACCAGGGACCATTAGAGAAAAGTATTGTAGAAGTAATATTTTGATTTTTACTATTACCCATGTCCTGCCAAATACTCAAGATCAACACTTCATTGTTGAAAAGCCAAGATTTTAACAATTTCAGTCTTAAATTTTTTTCAAAGTCAGTAGTGAAGTCACTTAGGGACATGGAGTTCTTAATTGGTAAGTTATAATTTAGCTAATTGAAAGGTTTTTGTACATGTCTTCATTTACTTCTCCTTTCTCCCACTAATCTCTCAATGTATGGCCACAAAGTATGAGGAAACAAGGAGATTTTAAGTAGTGTTCTGTCTATAAGATCATTTAAATTGTGAATATCTCTTATGGCATTACAACTCTGGAAAATACATGCTATCCTAAATTGAAGATTTCATAAAGAACATACATCATGGTTTAAAGCAATTCAAGACAGACAATTTTACTAGACAGGTTATAGGAAAAGTTCCATTTTAAATATTTCTTACTTCAATTGATATTTCCAGATTCCTGTAGTCTTAATGACAATCTCCTAATGCCCAGAAATAGCTTTTGTGTGTTTCTAGTGCTTAGTGAGACATCATACCCACGTGACTGCTGTGGTGTTGTGAGTCATTATGTGTCTCTAAATAGCAGAAGGGGTACACACACACACACACACACACACACACACACACACACACACACGGCCCTGACTAGAATAACAAGACTAAGCACCTTGAAAAAGGCCATGAAATGGTCTTCTCTTCCCACAAGGGCCATTTTTTATGATTAAAGCATGAGTTTTCAAATCCCCTACAACAGACTACTGCTCCTGGGAGATGCCATAAGAGCTAGGGCACCACGTGCAGATGGTTTCATCTCCGGACTCTCAGTCCTGTTCCAAAGATCAAT
>CAUYRT010101946.1:0-37611 GCA_963574885.1 Lepilemur ruficaudatus
AAAAATAGAAACAAATTAGCCAGGCGTTGTGGTGCATACCCGCAGGCTACTCAGGACGCTGAGTTAGGAGGACTGCTTGAGCTCAGGAGTTTGAGGTTGCAGTAAGCTTTGATGATGCCAACTGCACTCTAGCTGGGGCAACAGGGCAAGACTCTTTCTCAAAAAAAAAAAAAAAAAAAAAAAAGAAGTCTTCCTATCAGGTCAAGCCAAGAGTTTACCTTATATAACTTTTCCAAACCAATTAAATGTTTAAGAAATTTAGAGTTTTATTTTCAGTAACGAAACTAAAAATTCTGACATTATTGAGGTAGAGCTTGAGACAGACAGTCGTTTTCCTAGAAGATATTTATGCCTTTATAGAAAATCATTTGACAATCAATTAGTGGCATCGTTAAGTCCTCCGTGAAAAGAATTTATTAAACGATCCTTAAGACGGTCATGTGATTTAGATTAAAGTTTGTAAGATCTTTTGTAACTCACCTGAGCTTGTTCAAAATCAAGGACACCAACACAATAAACACTAGCCCCAAGTGACCTGGATATCTTTGCCTGTGGAACAAGAGAGAGAGAGAAATGGGGGGAGGGAAGAAGGAGAGAGAGAGAGAGACAGAGACAGTGAATTATTCCAATTCCCAGCGATACATGCAGAGACACACAGCAAAGTACAGTGGGGTGTAAAGAACAGTTTCAGTTCAATACTCACCTCTTTCTCCGCATATGATGGCACCAGACCGTCCAACTTACCATCTGTCAGTGCAATTATGATACTGGAGGTTTTTAAGCCTCCTGCTTTCTGAATTTGTTCATTTGCCTGAAAATGAAGAATCATCATCCAACTCACAATTATAATTTTAAACTTTTAACCAGCATGTCCCATCCAGCTGCATTTGTAAGTCTGACAAAATCAAAAGATTACTAACTTTTAAAACAGGTTATTTTGTTTCCTATTTATTTGAAATAGGCATATAATCACATTACAGAGTAGTCACTATTGGTTTTTAAAGGATACAGATTTTTAGCTGTGGTCGCCTAACCTGAAGATAACCACAGAGAAAGTGGGAAATTAGTTAAAGGCAAAATGCCATCTTAACTTTTCTTATCACCACAGTAAATAATGTTTTCTAACCAGGCTCATCTCTAGAACATCTAAAAGCATTAAAAAACAAATTCTTAAGATAAACATATAATGGAGTTTTAGAGCTTTGCTAGAGAGTTGTATTTCATTACAGAATAATATTCTTTCCCATACTTAAAAATGTAAAAGAACTTACTAGCTTTAGTCCTTCATGGATATATGTCTCTCCTACTGGACTAACACTTTTCAAATCCTCCAAGCCTTTACTGATTTTGCCTCTGAAAATAAATTAACATTATAGTGTTAAACAAAAGAAAAATGAGCAAAAAATCACAATCAACTCTTCTTGAAAAACATGGCACTATTGCAACTAAGGTTTCTTCAGTAAGAACTAAAGGACGTGGGCTTTGAGGGCAGATAACTCCTTATACTTCTTGCCATTGTAATAAGCATTTAATAACTTCTGTATTTTAATGACAAAAAATAAAAGTACTAACAATGCTTTGCAAAATCTAAGCATAGTTTAGATCTTCTGAACTGAAAACAGATATCTTCAATTACACTTGTTTTACTAAATGCTAAAGAGTAAAACATATTTCCCTCGTCCACAAAAATACAAAGATTGAGGAGCTCAGCTTCCATGGAAAAGTATTTTTTCTGAAACACTCGCCTCACCTTCCTGAGAGTGGGAAATTTTCTTTGTTATCTGCAAAATTTCTAAAGCACATGAGTTAACCCTTATGGAAATTAATGTTTTCTACTTCTGTCTTCCAGAATCATAAGTCTTATGAATTATTCACTCTTTGTGACAACTTCTCGCCCACCAAGACACCTGAGCATGCTCACGGACGCAGAAGATACTCAGTACGTATTTCATGAACAAATGAAGGAATAAATGGAGGGATGGATGGATGGATAAGAGGGTAATAGATTACTGGAAGAGGCAATGTGAATGAAAAAGACGAAAAACCATAGAGTTATTCTTTTCATCACGGTAATTCATAGTCCTAATAGATTATGTCTACATGAAGTATAACCATAATATTATCAAGAGCTATTTTGTGTGTATGAGTAAGAGAAGACACAACTTTCAGGTTTTTGTTTAGATTCCAAACCTCTTTAAAAGTAAATAAAACCTTGAGAATCTTAAAAGGTTAATAATGTTGTAAAACTATCCGAATTAAATCTGAAACTTCTTTTTAAAGTTTTAAATTTAAAAGATCAGAAGAGGTCTTCCTAAGATACTGTTTTCAGAATTTCAGTTTTTCAATAAAAGAGAGGAAAGTGCCTTTTTGAATGTAAAATATTTCAAATAGTAAACTGTATTATAATACTTTAAATAAAATATGAAGAGTACCCACATGACTGAGGACAACAGGGAAAGGACACTAATTATAAAAAGCATTAGCTTAATATCAAGGAACTTACTGGGATCATACATAAATTTCATATGTATATATAAGTGTGTCTGTACACATCACGTTATATGTATAACACATGTCAAAAATATTTCGTCAATGTTCCAATACTGTGTTTCAAATACTCGAAAAAAGCCATTCACCAGAGCCTCCCCCAAGTTTTAAAAGTAACTTCATGATTATGTTTTTATACTGTAATGAAAATTATCATCAGACAAGCTCTCCATCTCAAGAAGTTTCCGGAAAATACAAGACAACCTTCCTCTTTCCTCATTCAGTCATCTCTACCAACCTATGTTAATTATCTTTTAATACTCGCTTTAAAATCTACCTATTCAGAACCTTTCTCTAACTTCATTACACTCTTTTTTCTAAGTTACCCCAAAGCTTTCTATTCATACCCACATCCAACTTCTACCACAATAAAAAATCTTGCCTCCTAAAAACATTCTACTTTATAATGATTGAACTTATTTAATTAAATACCTTCAGTTCTCAACAAGACGGGAAGCTTACAGTGGATGATCATCATGCCTTTTATTTATCATGTAGTCCCTGCTCTGCACTGATTACTTATTATAATGTCTTCTGCAAAGTAAGTGTTCAATAAACTTTTCAAGCTACCACAGAAAAGATTTAGAATTCCATAGATGGAGTAAATTACATGATTTATGTGTTTGTTTGATCTAAATATTTATGTTTGATATCTATAGAAACAACTTGAAACTGAGTCTCTCTGAGTGCAGATAAGAACTAAATACTTGGTGCATCTCAGCGATGAGTGGCAGCCTGTCCTCAAGCACTAGCGTTTGCTGCCAAAAGGGAAATGAAAGACAACTGAAATGCAAGTTTACACAAACAGATTTTTTGCAGTAAAAATAACCTTCTCCGCTTATGTCAGATCAGCTCACCCTTCCTCCTAAGGCCTGGACAACACCAGCAGAAGGCTCTTAAGCCGAAGGAACTTGCCAGATGTGGAATTCAGAGTCTTTTTGGAAAGGAGCATCTCTGCTAGCTTGTTTCACTGGAAAAGACAGCGCTTTGTGGTTTTTCTATACATCCCTACACCGGTCACCACAATATTCCAAGCTGCACTGAATCCCACCATTACTTTTGCAGCTGCGTGATCACAAGACAAAGTGCTCCTTGGCTCAGAACCAATGACAGCCACACACACCAGAGTCCTGGCTTTGTCCTCCTTCCAGGGTAATGCCGAAAAGGTCTGTCAGCCTGTTACTCAACAAGGTGTCAATTGAGGGGAAATGAAAACCAAAAAAGGACAGGGAAAATCTCAGGCCTTTGGAGAATCCCAAGCAACTCAAAATAAATATCGAGTGTCTCGATTAGTAAACAGCTAACTGGGGAAAGGCAAAATGATGTCGTAGGTTAGAAACAGAACTCACTCATCCACACTTGTAACGTTCAAGAAAATTCTAAAGAAAAAAAAAGAAAAGGAGGAAATGATTCAAATAAGAAGAAGAAGAGGAGGAGGAAGAAATGGGTATGTTTCATATAAAGACAAGCTCAAATCCAGTAACGTTTTAGAAGACCAGCGTCACCGAGTTTGGCTTTAATGTTATGTTGTCAACTACACGGAAAAGCAATACTGAAACTGCTTCAGTATTTGTTGTGAAGCTGTTGTCAAGGATGCTGCTGTCATGTCACGCATTGTCCCCTACACCAGGTCTCATTGCAGAAGTTTGTCACTGGAGCAGTTGCTAAGCACTTCCTCATTTCCGTTATTTATCATACCTATGCAAACTGGTTTCTTACCCTGACTACCAGTACCAGGAAGCCCACAGAAAAGTTTTCACTCATTTGCAAAAGTCTGTTAAGTTCCTATGATTACCACATTGCATCATCCTCCTTTCCAAAAACTTAACTTTTCTTTTTTATATTGTATCAATTTTCTGCAATACCGTTACGTTCTATGCATCCTCAAATACCATTTGGAAAGAGGCAAGATTTTAACAAACAAAATGGTATATTAAACCTCTGGGGTTTTGTTTTTTGTTTTTTTTACTGAGAATCAGGGGACCAAACTCTATCATCACCTGGAGAGGAAGAGGGAGGGGATGCACTTTGAGCTCTGCTAGGGGCTCTCGTATTTCTCTGCTGAGCAGGTAAAGAAGAGAAGGAAAGGAAAGGAGAGAGCACTACAACAACTGCCACGAAGTGTGCTGGCTTTTCTCCGTCCACAAACACTGGGCTGTGGAAGGTATGCATGACATCATAGCTGAGACAATAACAGGCTGAAACAGTGCCATGATAAACTGGTTGGCAGATACATCTCTACAGATGCCCTGTGGTTCCTCCACCCTGGCTGAACACTGGCATCACCCAAGGAGCTCCATAAAAAAAAGCTCTTCTGGATGCTATTTGAAGAAATTCTAATTGACTTAGTTTGTGATGGGGTCAGGATTATGACTATTTCTTAAAAACTCCCCAAAGTATTCTGATGTGCAGCCAAGACGAAGAACCTCTGATCTCACTTAATTTAAACACTTCCCCACGTTGTGGGAATGCTCTTTACCTTAGCGATTTTGCCAGGCACTCCTTCAATGGAAGCGGTTTGGGGTAATAGTATAGTCATTTAAACTGTGTATCGACAATTTCTGGGATGGCGTGGATCACGGTGAGCATAGCCTTATAGACGGAGATAACATGGATTTGGTCCAAGCCCAACCTTGCTTCTTCATCTATAAAATAGGGATAAAAATACCTTCCCCATGGGGGCATTGTGAGGATTTATTATAATTACAACCATTATATTGTTATAATTTTTCTATTTTATTAGTAGTAATTTTTGTTAAACTCTTATATGCCTAATTTATAAAGTACAGCTTATCATAGGTGTGTATGTATAAGAGAAAACATAGGATATATATGGTTTTGGGCATCCACAGGGGTTCTTGGAACGTATCTCCCTCTGATAAGAGGGAACTACTATTCCACAAAACCAGTGGTGTGAACGTAATCGTTTCTCGTGATACTGTGCACTGAATGTGCAGATCTGATGCTTCACACGTTGCCAGTTGAGACACTGGAAAGGCCAGGTGGGCTGAAACGCTCTCGCTCACATGGTCAGCAAGTGGGTCCTAGTGCCGATGCTGGCTGTCCCCTAAGAGCTCAGCTAGGACTGTAAACCAGAGCCTTGATTCTCCTCCATGTGCCTTTTCTACATGGCCAGGCTGGGTCTCCTCCTGGCATGGTGTGTTCAGGATAGCCAAAGTTTTTATACGGCATATGGTTTTTGCAAGAGCACAACAGAGAAAACTACCTTGCCTTACTACATCTTAAGACCTGGAACTGAAACTGTCATCGTTTCACGTTCCTGTCTGCTGCATTCTGTTGATTGAAATAAGTCAGCCACAAGCCCAGCCCCAGATTTTCAAAAGCGTGGGTGTGTGTACACGTGCATGTGTGTGTGTGTTCTGTGCCTCATTGGAAGCCACCAAAGAACAGTTTACTGCAAAAGCAAAAAGCCTCACACATCTGTGTTGCCAAATGCCTATTTACATGATAGCATAAATGCTATAGATATTCATATCATAGGTAAATTCTGTTCTTTATTAAAGAACACATCTAAATTCTGTTCTTTAGATTATTAACCAGGGACTTAATGTCTTTGAAATAAACAGTAACTTCCAAAACCAAATGTAGCAATACAAAGAATTTCATAATAGTTAGACAGTTACATAACATACCAAAAGGTTTCTTTTAGAAGTTAAAATTTACTAGATTAGAATATGAGATAAAATAATGTCCTCAAGATGTTATTTATGTCTATACTAATGATTTATAATCCACTCAGCACTGTACTTTGCGTGAGCTATGACAAGTCATTTAGCAAAATGTCTGATACATAATAAGTGTTCAATGAACTTCACCTTCTGTTGTCTACTTCCATTAATAAGCCAAAATATTAACCAGAGAAAAAGGAAAAAAACTGTATGAAGAGAATGTTCATTCAAATATGCCCACTTTATGACATTGTATTACATATTATATACATATGTATTATATACATATATGTATGTAATATGTAATATGTATTACTACATACTGCATGAAGAATAAACTACAAAAAAGGAATCTGGCCTCTCCCAGCTCAACTTTTTTTTTTTTTTTTAAAGGTTTCAAAACAGTGAAGGATTATTTTCTAAAGACAAGCACTGCTAATACATTCTATCATCTTAGGAACTAACAAGTTTTGTTTGTATCTTACTGTAGTTTATATAAAAAGTGCGTATCATTTATTTAGCATGTCACTCTACGCCAAGCTATCTCTGTGGTCCAGAGTCCAAATAAACCCAAGGTAGCTGTCCTGGATCCAAACATACCTGCTAACAAGGTACCCTGCACAATCTGAGTTTTGTCAAAACTTGTCTCCGGTTTGATCTGCATTTACCGACGTGCAGTGCTCAGCTCACACCTGAGGTTCACGCCTGCTGCACTTTGCATAGTTTTACTCCATTTTCCTGCTCACTTTCTTACTTAACCAGGAGAAACTGATCCCTGCATTTTACCACTTCTGTGTGCCAGGTACACCTAATTGCCGAGAACATACTCATAAAACAGATGTAGGACTCAGTAACTGCTAACACATCCATTACTAGAATCTGAGCTCCCATGCCCGGAACACTCGGGGTTCACACAAAGCATTAACTTTTCTAAACAGGAGTAATTACCTCCCCAATGGAGTTTTTTTTAAATGAACCCAACTATTGTCACTTTCTGTCACCACTTCACTGGTTTGTAAGAATAGGATGAATTTGGAGAACTACTACGAAGGATGAGAAATTCTGGCTAACGTGAAGACTGGAGACGGGGAACATGGAGAGGCTGAGGCAGGACAGTGCAGTGGTCCAGAGCTCAAGGTCAGCCTGAGACCTGGACGTGAGCCCTGGCTCCAGCCACCCGCCTGTCTCACGCTGAGGAGAGTCACGTGACTTCTTTAAACTTCTGAGAATCCCGGCATGTCATGATGACATGATGAGGACCGTGAACCCTGATAACCTCCAAACTCCGTGTTAGCCTCCTTCAAACCCAGTCATCAAAACAACAAAATGAAAAAGAAAAAAAAGAGTATGCATCAGAAATATTAATTAGTTAGCTGCATGTAGGTGGTACAAGAAAGAAAAGGGAATAAAGTTACAAACATTTGAGGTGTACCCTGTATGTATCAGACCCTCAGTGAGACCTCCTCATGTGTTACATGCATTTAAGTGCCCACGATGGCTGGCTGGTGAGAATGATTAGCTCCTTTTAACTGGCCCAGGAATTCGGCAGCAAGAGGTTAAGTAACTTGTCCACGGTCCCACAGCTAGTACGCAGCTCCTACATCTGTTTGACCCGAGGTCCAACCCCGGCCTTTTCACTCTAACAAACAGCCTTCAGGACTCTCCAAGGTAACGACTCTATTATGCTCTATTCCTGGATATTTCTTTCCAACCCCTGAAATCCCACTCTGATTCCAAGATAGCTACCTGTGATCACAGAAGTCAGTAACGTTAACTTAACCATTTAATGTTTAACTAAACATTCTTATTCAAATCAAACAACCTAGATATATAATAATTAAAATCGTGAAGGCTTTCCCCATCTTTGTTTTCCTTCTTTATTGAAGTATACTTTACATATCATGCCTTTACTCCATTTTAAGTGTACAATTAAATGATTTTTAGTGAATTTACTGGATTAAGTTTTCCCATCTTTTATCTCATGCCTAAGACAGTATCTCTGTTTAGTTTCTTTCATGTCCTTTAGACTTTTTTCCATGCATTTCAATCATACAAACGCACCCCATAAACAGTTAAGGATTGTTAAGGATTTTGTTTTTATTTTATAAAGATAAAATCATTCTAAGTGTTCTACAACTTGATTTTTTCATTTGATGTATCTTGCATGTATTTTCATATAAACACATATACACTTTCCAATTTAATGACTGCATCCCTTTCCATAATATACTATAATTTAATTATGGTATCATCAATCGATACGCATTTAGATGGAATACAGTTTCTCACTATTATGAGCATTGCTACAGTATCTAATTTTGTACATATACCTCTCTTTACATCCTAGTGCTAGTATTTCAGTAAGACATAGTTCTAAAAAGGAGAACTGTTGATAGAAACCTTCTAGACTTTTATAGATACTGCCAAATTCCCTCCAAAATATATGTATCAATTTATAAGTTACCAAATATGTATAAAGGACCATATTTCTCCAATTCAGCTTTTAAGGAATTAGGGAAAAAAAACTCTTTCAAATAATAGAAATTTGTACATTGTCTAAACTTAATTAAATGATTTCTCTATAATTTCCTACAAGTTTGCCTAACAAAGATTTTTTTCCTCAGTAATTGATTTTCATGCTCAGGTCAAACAATTATATGACCTTTTCAATTCTGAGGCAAGAATAATAAAAAAGGGAGTTGTAAATATTTAGAGGTAATCTATAAGAGTAAAAACAAGAACAGTAAATATAAGTCATCATTTATCACATTTATTTTTGTGGTATAATCACAAAGAAAGACAATCCATAGAAGCAGTTAATAACTCCAAGTTCTGGAGTTAGACCAACTCAATCATTCACTCAACAAGTGTTTAATGAGCATCTACTGTGAGCCAGGCTCTGTTCTGGGTGTTGGGATATTTGGGTGAACAAGACCAAGGAGGTTCCCCCTGAATGCATTGGTTACATTAGGGTCACAGAAATTAAAATAGATTGACTAGTTAACAGAATAATCTCAAAAACTGATAACCAAATATAGTAGCGTAGGAGATTGCCGAGTTCCTTGAGACTTGGTGGCCAGGGAAGGCTTCTTAGAAGAGGTGATCAGTCTGGCCAGAGAACAAACTAACTCGAGGGCAAGATATAGAAAGAACAAACGTCCTAATCTGGACATAAGCTTAGTCTGTTCCAGGAAGGAAAGGAAGACCACCTGGGCTAGGCTGGGGCGTCTGAGGTTGCCACAATTGGGTGGGGCTTTCAGGCCTCTGCGAGGCATTGGCTTTCCCATCTAAGCCATGAGACTGTTCTAAGCATGAGAATGGCATGATCTACTTTAAAATTTAAAAGATCATTTTGGCTAATACACCGCTTGCCACTTGTCAAATACATGTCCTCAGACAAGCCACATTGCCTTTCTTAGCTTCGGTTTCCTCATTTGTAAACTTGAGCTAATAACAGAATCTATTACACGGAGCTGACACGAGGATTAAATGAGGCAATGCATGGAAAGCACTTTGGACACTGCCAGGCAGGTAGTAATTGCTCAGTAAACGTTTTCAACTAAATCACTATTACGGCATTAATATTGAACAGAACATAATTCACTATCCCCAATGATACAATCTAGTAACTAAAAATAGCCTTTCAAATTAGTCCTGATTCCAAATTCTGATATTGAAAGGCTTGGTGCTTCCATAATAAATCAACACTTGGTACTTTCCTCTTATCTTACACCATGATACTATATACTGGGCTACTTATGTATACCTGTGCACCCCCTACTCACACACACACACTGGATTATTTATCTTTGTGTTACCACCCAGAGTGCTCAATACACTGTATATAAGGTAGGCAGGTAGGTAGTTAGGTGGGTGGGTGGATGGATGGACTATCAGATGTATGAAGGGTAAAAATCCTAACAGCAGGAGAAAAGGCAATGCTTCAGATTGAAGTATTTGAAAGAATAAAGTCTTTAAATGATGAGTATACAGAATGTATAACTGATAATATCTTGATATGTTGATTATTTTATTCCTGCTCTACATATTACTGGACACCATGCTGAAACCGTACCAGAAGACACGGCCCACCCGTGAGTACTCACTGCCTTCCAGCATTGCCTCATCTCTTACTGAAAACCTTTAGCAACGCTCTGAGAAACATGAAAGACCTACTTCTCCTATTTACCAAGGCTGTGAAGAATTACGAGTGATAGAAACGCAATTGTGAAACCTGCTGTATTTAACCTCAGAAACCTGAGAAGTCGCTGCTGTCGTTAAGTAAAATTAGCAAAAGAGCAAGAGAAGAAAATAATATCCTTTCCTGGAGATGGTTCTACGACGTACTAAGCACCTCTCTATGCATTATCTTATTTTGATCGTCACAACTCCCTGAGAAAACAAGGCAGATTTTACATCTGCACCTCATGGAATAAAAACTGACACACTAAGTAGATGATTTGCCCCAAGTTTCCACATCAGTAAGTGGCAAAATTAGAACTCCAACCCTCACTCGAACTCAGTGTCTTTTCTGCCACCTCTAATTCAGCAGGCCACAAAGAGTGAAATTCATCAAAACTCAGCGAATTTCTATTTAGAAACAGAGGAGCCAGGTGTGTATAACATAAGTTGCAAGGAGCATCGTTCAAATTCTTGGAATATTATAAATCCTTTTTAACCAGGACAATAGTCCCTCTATACAAGTGTAATTCTTCTCTGATCATTAAAACACTGCCTATTCCCTAGCTCCAGATGATAATGCTAATAAAGCTTTTATCTCTGGAATACTCGTGTGCCAGACACCGTCCTACACACTCCCCCATCCATCAACTTCAATTTTTGCAACAACTTTATGAGGCAGACATTACTATCATCATCATTGTCATTATTACATGGATTGAAAAAAATGGAGGCAGAAAGAGGGTGAGCAAGTTGTCCTTGACCATTTGGCTAGGAAATTGGACAGCCAAAATTTAAACTCCAAGTAGACTTGGTCCAGTGAGTCTTAAGTGCAACATTAGGCTGCCTCTCGAAAGCAAAATCTCTTCTCTCACCTGTTTCAATCTCTCCCCTATTAGAGTCGACGAATGATAAAAAAAAAAAAAAAATCTCTAAATTAAAAGTTTAAGCCCCTTGCATGCATGTCTAAGCAACACCAATCTGGGCAGCCGGTGCCTAGGCTTCATCTTCAAAGTGCTGTAGGACCCGTATGCAAAGTGCCAAGCCAAGAACCTGGCACCATGGTTACAGCTGTCAATTACTCAGAGTTTCTATGTGCCTGGCATTATGCTAAGTGCCTTTCTATATATATGCATGCCACAAATGGTGAAATTGTTCTTTTTTGTTGGTTTTTTTTTTTTTTTGGATAGTCTGGATCCAAAGCTGTTTCTTTGGAAATTCAGCCGGGCAATGGATGGAGAAAATTTACTTTCCTAAAGGCAAGAACTCTTGCATCGCTGGGCATGCATAGCTGCTGTACATGGGCTGGGGACCACTGCTGCTCTGGCCACTGAGGTTTTGCTCTCCAGAGGCAGTATCATCATGTATTCAAATGACATGGAAATGGTCCTATGATATTGGCGTGAAAAGAGCCACAAGAAAGTGAGGAGGGAGCATCAATGGGAAGACTGAGGTTCTACACTGGACTCACCACCTGCAGAGAGATTTCCTCTCTAGGAAATGGAAAACTAAAAGCAAATGAAGAAATCAGAAGCTTACACATATATACTTTTCCAAATCAACTTGGTGAATTCTAAACAAGTTCTCTCCCCAAGTTCCTTTAAATCTTACACTTCCTTGACCTTTTCACCGGAAAAATTAATTTGCCAAAAAAAAAAAAAAACTGCGTTCACTCCCAAACTTTGCAGAAATCCCCATACCATGCAAAACAAGTACACGAGCCTCCCTTGTTAAAACTACAGTTTGGAGAAATGTGGTTTCAAAATAGCTGCTAACCCATTCATTCATTCATTCAAGAATTTCCTGAGCAAGAACTATCTGGCACACTTTGTGTTAGAGGAAGTAGATACAAAAATGAAGAAGAATAGCTCCCTTCCCACCATGATCCCATCCTTTAAAACTTGTCAATGACTACTTCTGACTTGTCATAATGCATTCAAATGACATACAAATGGTCATATCAAACACTGATATTGGCTTGAGGATGACAGCCACACCTTTTAGAAGCACTGAGGAGCTACAGATAGAAGGATAGAAAGAAATATGTGTGTATCTACATATACACACATATATATCAAGTTCCTTTATAAAAGTGAATGTATTTATTCATCAGCAGACCTTAGAAAAGGACCACAAACCCAGGATGTCTACTGAATCTAGCAAATTATCCAAATAGATCCATTTGTTTCTCTTCAACAGTATTCTAATTTCCTGGCAGATTAATAAATTACATGTAAACAAGAAAAATGTGGAGCCACTTACAGCAACAGGGAGGAGGGAAAGGTAGAAAGCAGAGAATATAAAAGTAAGGCCGGGATCTCGACTTCACTGCAAATTCCACAGGCAATATAGATGACAGCGATTCCCAGATTATCTGCTCTTTTATATTACTCAGACCTCCTTTTCCTTCTATTAGCGTAGAGAACTGAATTGTCTGTACATCTGCTTGATTCCACTGAGAGGCCTGAATCACCACTTGGAAATATCAATCACGTCTTTAAGATTTGTCTCTACTAAAAGCCTCCAGCGAAACAATAATGTACTAACCTGTCTCCAGTTAATGGCAAAATGATGGTTGCTTGAGAAGAAAACACAATGAAAGATAATCTCATTTCAGGGCTGCAAAATAAGAAAAGAGGCAGTTAGAACATTTTTAAAAGAAGTATTGCTACAAGACAGATGTATAGCTGGGGAGTTTCATTTAAAATTGGTCTCACTGCCTGGTCCAGGATTCTTTTAAATGTATTTCCCAGAGTAGGTAGACTAACTCTGCTCAACATTAGTGCATAAGTCATTTTGGATCGAGTCAAAATGCTTCTCAGCCCTCAAATACTCCTCTCCACGATCCATAGGACTTGCATTTAGGAAAAGACTAACTGGAAAGATAAATTCTGGGCTGATGAAAGATTCTTTCATAGAAAATGCTCCTTCTCTTGGTGCTCTCCCTCATTCTTTTGAAGGAGGCTAGACCCTTCGGAGCCAGTATGGTCTCCCATACTTAGGGCGGGAGAGTAGCTAGTTTGACTTAATGACCACAGCTATTATAGGAGTGTCCATAAAAAAGCATCACTAAGTAAGAATACTTCAAGAATGCCAGGGGAAATGTGAAAGAAACTAAGAAATCGCTTTTCAATGATCTGGCATTTTTACTTTTCTGTGTATCAAACATCTTATTTCCAATCAACAAATGCCCTAATCAGCTACATCTTTTAAGCCTTGGGCACTTAAGTCACAGAATGGTTCTTGTTTCTGAGACACTCTATATGCAACTGTGACTAAGACCCAAACCTGAAGATATGAAACTGGAACCTATCAACCGACAGTCAGAATCATCTCAAAGGTTTAACCATATTTTGAAAGTCACCCGTAGTCACCCTGTCTTCACTTCCTGCAACGCATTGTCAGTCACTAAGCAACTAAACTGTGTGTTGTAGAACTCCAACTCGAAAAGCAGGCCAAATCAATCAGAGCTCACTTCTTTAAAATGCTGTATTGAAATGATCCATTGCTTTTGAGCAAAATCTGTGTGACACCCTTTGAACACTCTAAAACGAAACGAGAAAATTCACCAACAACTGTCCGTTCTGCCTTTGACCTTTAAGGACACAGGGTCTTGTTTACGTTTCTTTCTTAGCTAGTTTCACCTCCAGACCCTGTCCAGGAACGAGTGTCATACTTGGCGTCTTAAGCAGGGGGACTGATGCTTGAACACGGACAGGCATACATTTTTATAGGGATAACTTTGCGGCTGCCAATAACCGAAAGCAAGGATTGCCTAGGCCTCTACAGATTGTTTGAAGTTACTTGTAACATGACTTTCAAAATGTTTTGATCATCCAAGCCTGTTTTACAGAAAACATTTGGGCTAACAAGACTGAAAGAAGCAATATTTAATGATACAGTTCCTATTCATGTCCTTTCCATTATCTTGATAAACTTGTGTTTGTTTTTTTTTTTTAAAGGGGAAAAAAATGTAAGGAGAAAATAAAAGACTCAGAGGCCTGGCATCCTGGGGTTATTTTTAAAATAGGAGATGCCACTAATTCCTAGTTACCTCTAAATAAGAGAGCAAGCTGGATTTCATAGCAGGAAGGCTTTTTATAGGAGAGGAAACCAGTCTCTCCTAGTAAGGCTTATTGCATATATAGAACAGTTAAATTTTAAACAGCCACACACCCACACATTGTGTAAACACAAGTCATTTCTTTAAACACACACACACAAGTGCCTTTTCTGGTAGTGGGTTATTAACACATGTTCATTTGAAGTTTTCCAACACTTTTTTTTTTTTTAACGAGGACCTCTACAATACTAAGCATTATGTGGAAAGGAAAATATTATGGATACTATTAGCATAAAGTTTATTTTTTTAATGTGATAAATTATAAGAAAGCATAACTGAAATTCAAAACAGATGAAAATTCGGGAAGGAAAAAGGCATTTGGAATAGTATCTGAAGACGCTTCCCCTCGGAGCCTGGGCCAAGTTTCTGGGATCCAGATGAAATTAGCCCTCAACACTGAAAGGCTGTGCTAACAACAGCCTGTGAGCAATGAAGACCCCGAGGCACTTACGAATCAACATTTCAGGGAAGGTTTTTCCTGCAAAAGGTTTTAGAGAAGGGAAACCCTACACTTAACTTCTTTTCCGACTGCCTAGGAAAAAAAAGCAAAGCAGAAAACACACCTCACAAACCTCTCCGCGAGTTGCTGCACAAAATTGTAAATTTCAATCCAGTTATCGGCCACGCTCCCAGACCTGAGAAAATGAAATTGAACTGATCAGAGAAACAAACCAAGCCACCAACATGTCAACGTTTTAAACCAAGTTCCTTTTTCTCGACACCACGAAGACGGGGGAACCCCTGGCCTCTTGGAGCAAAGTAACGGTGTCTGCAGCTGAAACTCTGATGCTACCCGGAGTCAGGACAGGCAGCCCATCTGCAGGGACTGCCTGGCTAAGTGTCTAGGGTACAACCAGGCTCTTCCACAGAAACATAAAAAAAGTCTCCTTCGCAGGCAAAGCAAACCACACTGGGTACTATCTTCGCTCTGGGTTTTTCTCACTCCAAGGAAAGCGCTGTGATCAGGATCAATCCAGGCAAACTTTCTTTCGCCAGCGCGTGGGTGGGAGTTGAGGGAGGTGGAAAGGGGCAGAGGGCAGAGAGAGAGGGAGTCCTGTCCCCGGTCCCGGGAGGAAGAACGACCCCCAGCAGGCCGCACTCACACCTCCCAAGCGCCCCCAGGACTGGCAAACAGGGAACACTCCACCTTTCCAGAGAGCCAGGGGGCGATTATCAGGGCCCGCCCCTCATCCCACTGCAGCACACACGGGTCAGAGCGCGCCTGTCCTTGGAAGGAGAGGCCCACCGGGCCCCCGCGAGCGGGTTTCCAGCCCTGCGCCCCGAGACTTAGCACCCCCGCCCCGGGTTCCGCGCCGCCCTCGCCGGGAGACCCTGGACCTGCGCTTCGCACTCACTTGTCCAGGACGAAGTAGAGGTCGAAGGCCCTCCTGCAGGACGGCTGCTCCTGGGCGCGCAGCAGCAGCCCCGGGCCGCCGAGCGCCAGCAGCCACAGCGCGGGGAGCGGCCAGCGCCAGGGGCTGCGGGCCCGGGCCCGCCCCGCCACCATCCTGCCGCCCGGGGCCCGCGACTCCCTCCCTCCTGCTCGCAACCCCCTCGGCTCGGCGGGGACGCGAAGCTGGAGGAGCCAACCGGGGACGCGCCCTGCTGCGGGGGACCCGGGGCAAGCCACTGGGGCGCCGGCCCTGGGGCAGCGGGAGTCACCAAGTGACGGAGGAGGCCGAGGAGGGAGAGGGAGGTCCCGAGAGGACAAAGGCAGGCTCTGCGGGCGCAGCTGCCGCCGGAACTCCAGGCGAATCCCCGCGGACGCGCGATCCGGTCCTCCCCGCCTCCCGACTCCGCGGAGTCCTGCAGACAATGAGGCCCCGGCGACCGCTGGCAGGAGAAGTTCCTCTCGGGTCTCGGGCCAGAGCCCCAGACCCGGACGGGGAAGCTGGTTCCGCCCGGGAGGGCCGAAGTCCCGGCTGCGCCCTGGGGACGCGGCGACAGCCACTAACTCGCAGTGAAGACGACTCTGTCTGGCTCCTTCCTCCCGACGCCCCTGGCTCTGCAAAACTTTCTTCCCTGTGCTGCTGGCCTGGGGCCCGCGCCCCGGGCCGGCCCTTTTAGGGGAGGAGGCTGGGCGAGCCCTGAGGCTGCAGGGAGCCAGCCCGGCCCGGTGCCAGCGCCCACGGCGAGGGCGGGCCCGTCCCACGCCGCACACGCGCGCCCGTGGGCTCCCGCCCAGCGAGAGATGACTAACGCCAGATTCTCGAGAGGGGAGGAGAAGTTTAGAAAAACAAACGTCCTCTAGAAACTAAACGTACCCATCTGTGCCGCAGGCCTGGCCTGTTTTAGAATAAGCGGGTTAGAACAGCCCTGAGCGCGGCTTAGACGCCAAAGACTGGCGACTCCGCGGGAGGTGACGGCCTCCACCCCACCCCCACGGCTGCAAATGCACACACTTCTTATAAACTTCCTCCTTTTGAAAACAAAACCCAAAACCTGCTTTGAAGCTTCATCTCACCAAGCCAAGAAAAGGTGGGAGAAAGATTGTGGGAGGGGAGCGCGGGCCTCTTTAGAAGCGCAAAGTTGTACCTCAAAATATTTCAGCCCACTGGCTTTCACCCCAAGCCCCAGTTACCACAATTTCGCAGCCTCCTGCAAGAGCTGAAGAGTGCGTGCGATTTCCCAGGTAGCCTGCACTCCCGCCCTCCTTTTTTCTCCCCACCAGCCCCACCTGTGACCCCTTGTCAAAATTGGCTTTTACAACTTACAGCCTCGCTAGTAGAATACCAACATTGACGTCATAAGAGGGGCCACCTGCTCCTTTGCAATTTAACAAAATCAATGCTTTATGATAAAAAGTTTGCATAGTGCTTATAGCATGCCTTCTGTTCCTTGTCAGGTGTATTTAACTTTTCATTGACATTATTTTTGACATGCAACCGATCTGTCAGCTCTTTGAGGATAGAAACCAGTTACCTTAACAAAGATTTTTTTTTTTGAGTGCCTACTACGCGCTAGGCGCTGTTCTGGGAGTCGTGGTTAACGCACAGAACAAGGTGACAAGGCCTTGCTTTCATGGAGCTTGCGGTCTGATTAAGGCGTCAAAGCAGACAAGAAACAATAAATACAGAAACAAGAAAAATGTCCAGATTGGAAAGGTGGTTTGCAGGGATTTAAAATATTGTGATATGACAGCAAATGACTGACTAAGTGATCAACAAAAAGGACCCGGCCATTCCAGGAGCTAGAAGAGGGAACATTCCAGCTACAGCAAGGTTCTGTATTAGCTTAGCACAATCAAGAAAGAAAGAAAAGCAATGTGGCTGGGAGCTTTGTGGGTAAGACGACCTAAGAGAGAGACTCAGGGGCCAGATTGTGTGATGCGTTGTGAACTAAGATTAAATTAAAAAAAACTCAGATTTTTTTATTGCACATGATAGGACTTCATTAGAGTTTAAGCCCAGGAGTGGGCAGGTGGAGGAATTGTATCACTTGTGTTTTTCAGAGGTCATTCTGGCTGCTATGAGACAATGAATTTGGGGTTAGCAACAATGGTAGCAGGAAGAGCAGCTAGGAGACTATCATAGTATCCAAGCAAAATAAAGTGGTGCTATTCCTTGGACCATCACCTCTACAGCTAAACAGAAATAAGAATGGATAAAAACTTGCCTAAATACAGGCAGACCTCCATTTGGAAACTATCCTCATCACAAATGTGAAAGATTGGATGGAGAATGGCTAGCGTTCCTTTTTACTCTTTGGAAACTGGCCACTTGGAGATGGAAATTCCACCACCATCCATCCATCCACCGCTTCTTACCCGATGGAGTGGGAAGGTACTGACTGGACAAGGGGCTGATTTGACGGAAGATAATTTTTACTTTTGTTAGAAGGAAACAAGGGAGGTTCCTAACCTCCATTGTTTTCAAATAATTGAGCATTGGAAGAAAGTCCAAAGGAGAGCCATGGCTGTATCATAAAAGCCCCAATTCTGTGCTCCCCAGCCTCATCTTAAGGTTCTGAAATTCTGGCTCCTTCTGCAGCCATCAGGTCTCCAGGGACATGTTCCCACTTCTCACTTCACATTTGGTTCCCATCACGAATGTGGTCATCTCCTGGACTTCCCACAGCAGAACTAAAACCAGCTGACATTTTCACGAAATTTGCATCAACAGCTTGTTAAAGTTTCTTTGCAAGGTATTTTTTATGTACTGCTGGTTGAACCTGGCCTCCATTTTCAAGTTTCATCTTAAGACAGAATATACCTCTTCTCATTAATACCGTATCAGTGTATGACTGAATAAAATCCAGGGGGGAAAAAGTCTGCCCAAAAAGAGTGACAATTGACTTCAAGCTAGAAGAGGACAGAAGGTAAAGAAGTATGAGACGGGATGCCAACCAGGGACTACATCCTCTTGATGAAGTAATTTAAACTCACATTTATTGGTTTCCTTTTCCCCTAGCCTCCTGACGAATTGCTTGCTCATCTGGGACTCCACAAACTGATCTAAGAATCCATCTTGTCCCGGGACCAAATGAAAGCAAAATACCTTGAATTTAAAACTCAGTCTTCCTCAAAATTCCTGGGCCCTCCTGGAGCCCTTCCATTGAGTTTTTCTTTCCTGAGTATAAGGCCAGCAGAGATACATGACATACTAAAGCATGTCACCACTCTTGCTTATTTGTTTGTTTTGGTTAAAAAAAAAATTCAGCCTAGTGCTGGAGCTGTTTGCATTTCACTCACTTGCTCTCCTAAGATCTACAGCAAAGCAAGAAATGGCCTCAGCTAGTACAGACCAATAACTAACCAAGTCACCTTCATTTACTACAAGTTTATGGGAAGGTCATTAATTACTGGGGCAACAAACTCCCAGTTTCCTGCAGACAGGGCTGTCTGGGACATGGGACTTTCAGTGTTAAAACTAGGACAGTCCCCGGCAACGAAACTGTGGGTCCCCCTTTTCCTAAGCAATCACGAGGGAAGACGAAAGCAAGAGAAAACTTGGAAATCTCCAAGTTGTGAGAAATCTACCAGCTGTGAAGAAATGGTAGAAATAGCATTGCTTTCACTTCATCACTGAGCCTAGTCTGGGCAGGTGTTAGCTGGAGACCAGCAGCAAGGTGAGGATTCCAAGTAACTTTTGTACCATGGTAGTCATACTGGGATGCTGTTTAACCCTCAATTTTATGTCAAAAATGGGAGAGGGAATGCAGATTATTAAAAGAGAAAGAGAGACAAAAAGACTTTATTTATTTATTATTTTTGAAGACAGGGGGTCTCACTCTGTTGCCCGGGCTAGAGTACAGTGGTGTCATCATAGCTCAGTGCAACCTCTAACTAAAGGCGACCCTCCTGCCTCAGTCTCCCAAGTAGCTAGGACTACAAGCATGCACCACACTCAGCTGCCTTTTTTTTTTATTTTTGTAGAGACGAGGTCTCACTGTGTTGCTCAGACTGATCTCAACTCCTGACCTCAAGTGATCCTCCCACCTCGGCCTCCCAAAGTGCTGGGATTACAGGTGTGAGCCACCATGCCCAGCCAGAAACACACTTTAGACAGAATTATTTAGATAAATAAAGCTGAAATATTTCTCTTTTATCAAATCATTTGGATTTCCACTCAAGCGTTTCACTCCACAATCGACGCATGGCCTAACTCTTTGAAAATTAATCTTTATGTTAAACCAAACTTTAAACTCAACATTAGAATGTATCACCTTATTACATAAAAATGTTAATAACCCCAGAAACATTTTAAATTTAGGAATGAAGTTAGAATAGCTTGAGATTGACCTCTGATGATTAAGGATCTTCACTAGACCCCCCTCACTGTCCATTTTTCTACCGTAGCTCTCCTATGGACTTCATGTTAAACTTTATTTAATCATTTACTTACTGTTTTTTATTTAACAAATGTTTACTGATACCTGCTATGTGTCTGGCAATGCTCTAAGCACAAACGTTAAGACTCTCTGACCCTCAAACAGTTTGCATTTTCAGGATCCTATTACTGATTTATTTCTATCTTTCCACACCCGAACGAAAAACAAACCAAAAAAGGTAAATAAGTAGCAACAGTAAACGTACGAAAATAAGGTAAATGTATTCGTTATGTCTAAAAAATCATATAATCTGTATTATTTATAAGCAGACATCTTTTATGGCATCCACAGTGACAGACATGCCTCTTCTGGAAGTCGAGTGTCACACGGGAAGTGATTCATAGTCACCTCACTCGGGAAGTGATTCATCATACGGTATCCACAGTGATTCAGAGGAAGAAAATAAATCTTCACTACCTGTAGCTGATAAAGCTTATTTCAGCTTTTATCAGGTGCAGTCACTAAAGAACTGGATTTTCCCAGTGTCTGAATGAGTTCCTGAGAGTGAACAAAATGCCTTTGGAAGATGAAATTACTTCTAAATTAGCATCTCCATGTATGATGACAAGGGACATCAACCAGCATTGGAGGCTGGTTACAAACACCTGCATTTGGGACTGGGTGTGTTTTTAAATTGAGTTTCTCAGCAGCAGACTTGAGACTGTGAGTTTTGCATGCAAAACTTGTAAATAGGTAGCAACAGTATTAGAGCAAGCGGCAAAACCTGTGAGGGGAGAGGGACGCAGCAATGGTCAGACAAGAGGTTGAACCATGACACAGTGGCAAAGGGGGCCTCAGCCAACCAGCCCCAAGGGCAGCTCTGGAGCTGGGGGGCACTTTTCACAGTAGCCCTGAATTAAGTGAGGCAAGGGGACCAGGATTCTGTGTGCCTTTATGGACCAGGCCTTAAATGTGAGCTGCCCCTTTACAGGGTAAAGATATAACCTCAAACAGGGTAGCTTCCCTTGGTTTGGGGCAGTTAGGAGGAGGGAGTCAACTGTGAGCTATCAGCAGCAAACCCTTGGCTGTAGGGAGAGGAGTGCTTTTGTCCCAAAAGAGGGATCTGGGGGACGCAAGTACAGCATCCACTACTGTAGCATCCACAAAAGGCCAAGATATCCAGCAGCTAGTTCAATGAGAGTCCTGTCTCACGTGCAATGTGAGGGCTTCACAGAGCAGCACAGGCTCCGACTGGCATCCTGGAGTGACAAAGTCATGTCACTGTGTCCCTCCTCTATCGTAGCCCCGGACCACGTCAGCTTCCCGAGTCCCAGTGGAATTGCTCTAAGGGTATTCTCTCTTCTCCACACTTCCACGTAGCTAATAAGCTGACATATAAAACCCATCATCTCAATCACCAACCTTATTACTGCCAGTGGAATATCATTCCCTAACAGGTAAACACCCGCCCTAACAGCATCAGCTCTGTGTCCTCACCTCTAGCGAGTCCAGTCCCCTCCCCGGGTGCTCCGTGCTCCAGAGAATCCACGATGGTCACCGTCTCCTCACATACACAATTATACCTTTGGGTCTCACCTCATTTTGTAGCCCCGTGTCCCTGACGCCTGCTCCAGGGGTCGAATATCATCCGCCCTTTCTCTTCCCTTCTGTTCCCTTACTGAACAAGTCAGGTCAAAAGCGATTAGGCAGCACCCAGAAGATGGGCGTCAGGGAGGAGGAGAGCTACAGGAGTCCAGAGAAGAGTGAGGAGAGTGTCCCCAGGTTCAGGGAGGAGCAGCCTGGTGTGGGACTGAGGTCTCTGAGCCTAGTGGAGATGAGGAGGACCCTGCGTTGCAGAGCGCCCACTGTGGAGCCCCTCGAGCCCAAGCATGGACCTCCCTCCATGTGGAGGGTCATCCCAGTACAGGGTGCCAAAGCATGAGCAAGGAGACAAGGGAGTTGACACTGGGAGACAGCAAGCCGTCTCAGACGTTGGGGGGGGGCCAAGTGCTGGCATGAAAGCCCATGCATTTGGTGAGGGACTCTGGTCAGAGGAGACAACCCAGTAGTGGGGTATCTGAACCCAAGCAGGAGGAGGAGGCCTTCAGAACGGGGAGTGAGTGACATCCAGCACAGGGTGTGATCCCCTAGGTGGGTCGCCTGTGTGGCAGCCAAGCACAGAGTGTCAGGGCCGGAGAGGGAGGGGAAAAGGCTTCCACATGGAAGGAAGAAGTACACAGGGATTCAAGCAAGATGAGGAGGTTGTCCTCCCGGGACAGGAGAAGGCAGCTGTACACAAAGGTTGCCAGCAGCTCTATTTGTAATATCTCCCAACTAAAAATGATCTACTGTCCTTCCGCCGGTGCCTTAGTTCATTTGCACTGGTACCACAAAATACCCGACTGGGTAATTTGTAAAGAACATAAATGAATTTCCTCAAGTTCTGGAAATGAGGAAGTCCAAGATCAAAGCACTGGCAGAATTAGGGTCTAGTGAAGGTTCTCTGGTTCAAAGATGGTGCCTCATGCCTTGTTGCAGACTCACGTGGCGTAAGGCAGAAGGGCAGGAGGGGCTGAAATTGCTTCCTCAAGGGCTTTTAGTTTTGACAAATGTACTACGGTTATGTCAAGATGTTCACAGCAAACGCGTACACACGAACTCTCTGTAGTATATCTGCAATCATTTTAAATCTAAAATTATTCCTAAATAAAATTTTTTTAAAAACATTTAAATATTGTTCGTGCTTCGAGTTCCACTCAATATCATCAAGATACTCTTCACCCTCCAGGCTTATTTCCTATTTCCTCTCCTCCATAAAACTTTTCTAACTTACCATCACTGCTGGTCAGTTTATTTCTCCAGTCCACACCCCCAAATTCAGCTATAACAATTTTTGTTTCATTTTTATTGTATTTTTTGGATATTTATATCAATACCTTACTAATGCCATTCTTTTTTTTTTTCTTTAAGAGACAAGGTCTCATTATGTTGCCCAGGCTGGTCTTGAACTCCTGGCTTTATGTGATTGTCCCTTCTCAGCCTGCCAAAGTGCTAGAATTATAGGCATGAGCCACCACACCCAGCCCCTTACTAATCTCTTGAGAACAAGGACTGTGATTTCCTATAAGCACATAATAGGGGCTTTAATAAACATGCACTGAGTTGTGTTATTGCAGACGGCTTGAACACTTTTTAAGGAGTCAAATTCTACCTGAAGATTCTGCAGAGATCAAAAATCTTCATGCAACCTTATGTAACTGCTTCACCCTGATACATCCTGACACCACCTAATGCATAACTCAGTTTTCAAATTCTAGTCATTTTCCTGTTATCTGTGCCCCAGTGACTGGCAGGATGAGTATCAAAGAAAATAGAAAATAAATGTTGGATGAAATGGTGTACGCCGTGGATGAGTCATTTAATACTGATTCCACTGGCTTCTAGCGTGACTTTCTGCATGTTAGAGACATATCCCAGACTCCCCTGCAGGTAGATTTCCTCATGGTTTAGGATTCACCCGTATGGACTCATGCCAGATTTTGAATGAGAACCCAGTCACATGAGGAGAGAGGCAGGGTGTGGAGGGTCTTTTTTGCTGGTTTGGGTCATGGCAGAAGCAATGCCTGGCACAGCGGACCCCTACCTTGCAGGCCAGTGCTGGAGTATAATTGAGGGAGTCGCTCCTGACAGTTCAATCTTCACTTTCCTTCCTCAGCAATCTAAATGACTCCATGAGTTATTTATCCCTCTTAATACATTTCTTTCATTAAAGTAGCCAGAGTAGATTCTGTTTCCAAAGATATTGGGAAGTTCTATCCTTCGATAATCTCTATCAAACTTTAAGTTAGTCGTTTTGCTAATTATAAGAAAATAGTTATAATTAAAAGCTATAAATGAAAGAAAAGAAATTAGGAATTTTTAGATGACCTACTGCCTTCCTCTCCTTGGTAAACGCATTTCTTTCCTTTGAAAAGAAAAAGGAGGAGGAGAAGGAGGAGACCCAATATACTTCTTTGAGAATTTTGCAAGAACAGTAGAAATATTTTTAGCTACCTAAACACAGAACACAGAAGTAGGAATTTTAAATAAGAAAATTCAAAGAATAAGATTGATTATAGATAGAATCAGACAGCTTAGAAGGGAGACAAAACAAGTTACAGCTAGGACTGATTAAAATAGCAAAGGATGTAAGTAATCTTTCAATCGACCTCTCCCAGATTAAGCAAATAAATTGCATATTTACACCTACTTCTAAGAGGTTACAATAGAGAATGACTTAGAAGAACTTAAATTATAATAGTACTATTTATTTTATTCCATGTTATGATGATATAAAACCTGGAAAATAAAAATACAATCAAATTTGAATAGCAATTTATAGTTTATAAGGTGCTTTTATACACATTGTCTTTGTGATAAGCTTGTTTTCAATTTTCAACCAGCTGGCCTATGATGCTGAGTGAAAATGAACAGTATTCAAAAGAAATAATAAATGTTGGAGGTGATGGATATTCCAATCGCCCTGATTTGGTTATACACATTGTATGCATGTACCAAAATATCATGCGTACCCCATAAATATTTACTATTATCTACCAATTAAAAAAATTAACAGTCTTCAATCCTAATTCCTCCTTGTCTATCACCTTCCTCAAAAGAAAAAAAACAAAAACAAAACAGACTGAGTTATCCTGCAAATGGTGCTAAATGGAGATGGTTTTAGCCAATGCCTTCAGCTAAGGGAATTCTGGGTCGGCCATCTTTGTTGCCTGCCTGCAATCTGCCTGCCATGAGACGGGGGCGAATATCTCAGTGCATTTTATGTTGCTATGAAGGAGAACAGCACAGAACCATTCTTAAGGGTCCCACGTCCATGACCCAAACACCTCCCACCAGGCTTTACCTCCCCATAGCACCACCCTGGGGATCCAATTTCAACATGAGTTTCGATCGGGGACAAACAAAACATATCCAAACCATAGACATGGCACCCTATCACCATGTCTTCATTGTTTTTAAAAAGAAAAAAAAAAACCCAACCTCTTCTTTAGGCTAAGTACTAATTTAAAGATTTTGTAGGCAACATGAAAGAGATAAAACTTCTTTTTTGCTTGTTTCTAACTTGTTTATATAACATTTTTCACAGCCACAGTGCGTCTGCTCCAAGATATTTAAGCTTTAGATATTTAACTCCTTTTTTAAGATAAAAAAGTTTGAAATGTAATTTTGCTCCTTGGAGTGACTACCATAAGTACTACAATTAAAAAGATTTTTTTATATTTTGGAGGCCTTGTGTTTCTCATGGAAACCACTTGATTAGTGCATATCCAACTTTAACAGCACATATGGCACATAGATTATCTATCCCAGCTTTCTTGGGAAGTTCTTTGCAAGGAGCAGTAGGAAAGTTGTCAATCCCCAAATGGCCAATGGGTTTCATATGTAGCAAATTTGGCTAGCAAAACTACCAGTGTGAGTTCAACAATACCGGATCACAAGTGCCCGAGGATATTTTTTTAAAGATCAGTAAATCAGTGGTTTGCTTTTGACCCTCATCTTTATACTGAGTTAACACTTCTTCATCACATAAAGGGAGCTTTCATTCTGAAGACACTCGTTTTTACAAATTTTAAAAATCTATCAATCAAATAATTGTTTAATACTTACTGTCTGCAAAGCACTGTTAATGTGCTTTTTGGAATATACAGCATCTATTAAAGGAGACACCCTAGTTGGATATTGTAGTTATTAAGCTAAGATACGTAAACAAATAGCTATAATACCAAGATTAAAATGATGATAGGGTACTAGAGGAATTCTGTAGAGGGAGAAATTACTCACAGTGGGAGAAATCAGGGTTTATGAAGGACAGGGAATTTAATCTGCATCTTGAAAAATGGGCTGTGCTTTTAAGATTAGCACATAGGAATGGAAGAAAACTCCATAGATAGAAAAAGCATAACCAGCTTCCATCTGAGAGTGGGGTAGCGAAAGGAGGGTGTCGTTAATGGGATGGGTAGAAAAGGAAGCATGTAAAGAAAGGCACAACCCACTGGCTACCTTCTTACCTGTCTCATAGCATTACCTGTATTGTAGTCTTAGAGTTGTTGTTTTGATCATGTATTTTATTATGTTTTTTGCAGTATATCCTCATCATATATTTAGTAAGCAGTATGACAATATGTTACCTTAAAGTTGATATAAAGATACTTCTCGGCCGGGCGCGGTGGCTCACACCTGTAATCCCAGCACTCTGGGAGGCCGAGGCAGGAGGATCGCCCGAGGTCAGGAGTTTGAGACCAGCCTGAGCAAGAGCGAGACCCTGTCTCTACTAAAAATAGAAAGAAATTAGCTGGACAACTAAAAATATATGTAGAAAAAATTAGCCAGGCATGGTGGCGCATGCCTGTAGTCCCAGCTACTCGGGAGGCTGGGGCAGGAGGATCGCTTGAGCCAGGAGCTTGAGGTTTCTATGAGCGAGGCTGACACCACGGCACTCTAGCCCGGGCAACACAGTGAGACTCTGTCTCAAAAAAAAAAAAAAAAAAAAAAGACACTTCGTATGGAAAATGTACTCTGGGAAACAACAGTCATCCTATACCGTCCCCCAGGTCCTCTCCATGGGAACAGAAGCACAGAGCAATAAATGTACAGAGTACCTAAAGGGCACAGGATGAAACTTAATTTCAGTGGAGTCCTGGGTATGTGAAGGGATAGCATAGAAATTAAAGCCAAAAGAACATAAGGCTCAATCTGCAGGTGGCTTTAGACCAATCCTGCCCACCACCTGTTTTTGTCAATAAAGTTTTATTGGACACAGCCATGCCCACTTGTCTGTATATCGTCTGTGGCTACTTTTATGCTACCGTAGTGGAGCTGAATAGTGGAGACAGAGATCATAATGGCCCACAAGCCTAACATTTTATGATCTGGTGCTGGCCTTTAATGAGAAAGTTTGCCAAATTTTACCTTAGATAAAAATCTTTCAGTGTGTGAACGTTTTTGTGTAGGCAAAATGTAGAGGCAATAGTAAATTTTAAATGAGAGGGATTTGAGCAGAACTGGCCTTCTAGAAAGAGTGAGGTTGCTATAGCAAGACAAATTAGACAGGATAGACTAGCAGGAGCTGACAGGGCTTAAAACTATCTTCAAAATAGATAAAATTTGGTATTACTTTATTGCTTTTTCTCTTGTGAGCAATGGAATATGAAAGCCCAGGTTGGTTCAAAATTGTTCATTGAAAAGTAAAAGCAGAAGGATGACACCACAGACCGGGAAGGCGAGGGGTTGCTATGCCTCAGAGAAGTGCGTGTCACCTGCAGGTAAACTGTGCCTGGAGAGAGGTCGGAGCCTGGGCAGGTGCACGCGACAGGTGTCTGGCAAGGCTGAGCAGAGGAAGCACACGGGTAGTCGCATGGTTAGAACGGTGCCCCAGGAGTCTGTGATGGTAAACAGTGAGCATGCACTTCTCAGCTAGAGTTCTCACTTCAGTCCAAAGGGTTCATCCCCCAAGGAAGAGATCAATACGGTTTTAGTATCAGATACCACTTTGAACTAGGTAGACACAAAAGGAAACACACCATTAAGCTACAAAGTGTCCCATGGAATCTACAGAGAGGACCACACAGGATCTTGTGGACGGGAACTAGAGCCTAACCTGGAAAGTCCAGGTCATGACGTCAAATTTCCAGGAAACAAGAGTTTGTTGCATCGCTCTAGTTTGGCTCTGGTGTCCAGCCTTGGTTGCAGCTTAAGTTCAGAGTCATGACCATGTAAAAAAAAAAATGTCAAGACAGGGTCCCACCTTGGTAGTGAAAGGACATTTCCTAAAGATGGAGTGCTAGGAAGGTACCTCAAAAGGTGCCCTCCCAGAGGAGCATAGCCACTCATTTATAAAAAAGAGTCATTGGGGTTTACGAAGATCCTACCTACAGCCTCTTGTTTTGGGAGACCTCGGTTTCACAGACTACGAAATCTGTATTGCTTATCCTGGTCACATTCCCATCTCCTCTCTGTCCAAAAGATTTTTCTCTCACATTAAGCTCAATTAAACAAAGAAAAGGCCGAAAAATGACTTTCATAATTTATACAAAAAAAAATTGTAGTCAACATTTTGATGGATAATCTAACAAAGTAATAAAGAGCAATAAAATGCAGTGTGCATGGTTCAACCAACAAGCTTCTGTTTTTGCAACTCTGACCTGGACACATTTGCATTTTAAAAGCACTCGTTAATGATTTCGCTTCCGTGGCACAAATACCGAATATAAACCCAGGCAGCTGAGTCGGCACAGACATCAGGATGGAAAGGGTATGATAGATAAATTCCGTGCACCTTGAGGTGATTAGTTTAAAACTCATTGAATTTCTGGTCTTAGAATTATTAATACCTTTTTTGCGCATACATGATATAATACAAGAAGAAGCATGTGGCAGTCAAAAAAAATTAGCTCGCCAAGTTGATATCTTCACCGTTCATCTTTTCCTTGACGCTTCTATCGGAATGGTTTTCCACCCTGAATTAACGGTCAAAACAGAAGGACTTCACATAGAATTTTAAACCGCATTCCTGTTAGAGGGTGTCACAACACAACACCAAACTCAAGAGTTCAAACACATCATTTCTCTTTTCCCTGATGCAGACTTAAAGATGGGCAATATCCCTTTTGACTAGTCATTTTTCTTACAAGAGGAACTTGTAAGATATAAATTGCATTGACGTCCTTTATACAGAACGATATGCTGGCATTTAAACTGAACACTAGATCCCTAGGGAAACAAGGCAAAAATTGTTCTTAAGTCTCCTTGTTGTGGCCCTAATAAGAAATCTGATAGTATGGATGAAAAATTGTATATGAGTATGAAATAAATTTCTGAAGAAATACGACAAAAATATTTGCAATCACCCCCTTTCTAAAAGCTATGAGCTGTTCCACTCACAGCAGATGAGGGAGACGGACCCCATGATTATATCTGCATTTCAAGTTCTTGATTCTAATGATTCAAGGAAAAGTTTGGGGTATTTTTTTTTTTGGTATTTTTCTTTTCCCCCTCTGTCCCCCTCTCTTCCTAATTTTGCTAATTTGATACCAGATTGAAACACGTTTCTAAAACATCTGTGTGTGATCGCATTTAAGCAGGTTAATAACCTCCCATGCACCTGCCTTAGGACCTGCCTCTGGAAACTACGGCCGCCCTTTCCCTTTACCTGCGCCTTGAATTTTTGCATCCTCTTCAGATTAAACCTTTCTTTAGACTTTCTTCTCCCCAGGGCTCTGCGTTTGGAGCTCTTATATAAATGATGGCATTGGATTTTCAGAACTACTTTCTGAAAAAGTAGGAAGTTTTTGGATGAGAAAACTGACCTGCACAAGAGACTCAAATGACGTGCACACCACGTAGCTGGAACACTGCAGAGCAGGGATCTAAGTGCGAGTCTTTTGAGGGATGCTGCGTGCAGTCCTCTTCCCACCAGCCCTTCCTTGTCCCTTGGTCTTCGGGGTCTTCCCAGGCTGGCTGTCATACCACCCATCAAAGGGCAGCGTCTACCAGGCAGCCCTCTAGACACAGCTCTCTGCTTCTGGAATCTACTCCTCTCTGACCTATTATTCCTGCCTCAGCCTTTATAAATTGCCTCGAAATTAAATGATCCAATTTGAATGTTTTCCAACTATTTTCTACTAGAAAATCGATTGAAATAGTCAACTCAACTCTCTGCTAACATCCAATTCCACTCCCCATTTCTCCCTCTCACCATCTCTTTCCCCGGCATCCACTAAAGAACCCATCCCTGTATTTCTTATTCTGAACAAGCAAGGTCTTCAAGCTTTCCTCTTAAAAAGAAAAAAAATGCTGATAAAAAATGCATTCACACTAATACATGCATGACATAAATATTAAATGTATTACTATGTCCTCTATCCGATCCTTGCGGCGACGAAGTATAACTGCATATTTGCCTTAATTCCCAAAGAATAAAGGTGTGCAGGCAGAAGGCACCTGTTGCAGGTGGCTTAGGGTCCAGTATTTCTGCCGTGTAGGATCACAGGTCTGGGAGGGATTGTTGGCCATGGCTTAATTTCATGGCTACTTTCATGGCACCTAACTCACTCTCTCCCTCCTTTGAATCTGGGTGGTGATAAAAGAATCCAATAGATACAAATTGATAGGTAACATATCGTATTAAACAAGCATAAAAAGGCATGATTTATATGAAATGCTCCAAGAGAGCAGAACTCTACAAAGAATCCTTCTGTGTGGTCTCCAACGCTGAGCACGTGGGAAGTTTGCTTTCAATAAGATAACACAGTCAAGTATTTGTCCATAAACATGTTATTTATTACCTCATATATTTTCTTCCTACTTAATATGAATGGAGTCTCATGTTGCATTTCAACTAAATAAAATAGGAATTTAAAAATATAACCACAGAATAGTTTCCTATGGACCCCCTTTTTTTTTTAATAGACGCATTTGAGGATTGAGGAGTGGACGGTCTGTACATTACCAAATAGTAACCCAAATAAAAATATGCTTCTAGGCATGTACAGATGGCTGTTTCATAATCACTGAAACTTAAGAAATGATGAAATATGGTTGGCCTTTAGGTTTCCTGGATGAAGCCTATTGCAGGATGAATTCGCGTCTGAGGATCCAGAGGATGTATAACAAGTGTTATCACCAAAATAATGTTGGATAAAGTCTTCAGCCGAGCAGAAGAAAGAAAGCAGCCTGGGGCCTGGGGAACCTTCTGTCTGGCCCATGGCACTGCTATCTGCCACCGTCTCTAGTATGTACAGAAACCTTATTTTAATTTCGCTTGAGATCCATATGTTTCTGCTGACCTTTCCTTGCAAAGATGACTTTTTTTCCCACATTTTGCTATTTTCTGCTTTCTAAGCATGTGGATATTTTTTAGAAATCCTTTGGGTTTTGTTGAAGTGACATTTCACTAAGCTAAGACAAACAAAGCTTCCGCCATAAGGGTGGTGATTAGGAAGAATTTGATCGTATCTGAAATGTACACGCGACATCATAAAGAATATTGCAGACTGTGTAGTCTATATTCTGACACCAGCACCTATACCCCTAATGCCATATTTGTTTAATCTGATAGATTAATCATCCTTAGGTTTATTCTTAATCAAAATGAAGTCAAGTTCATTTTAGTCAATTATGGGGTGTTTTTTTTAAATGTACTTATAAACATATTAGAAAACCATATGGACACATGACTCATTTTTAATCCCTGCAAAAACTGATTTTTCAGATTTTAACTTAAAATATGTAATACTCATCAAGAAAGCATGCCCGGAGTGTGATTTAATGTAAAAGAAGGCTCTAACCTCACCAACTGTATTGAAACGTTGTCGATGAATAAGTTTCGGCAGATGGTCTACATGAAGTCGGAGAACACGGTTCTGATGGCAATTTCAGCACCACTTAGGGATCAAGGCACCTTGCCCAGCTGACACGGCATTTCGGCTGGTTGGCAAATACTGCCTTAGCGTGTGTTGGTGGGTATCATACACCATCATCTAATGGTATCAGCCATGAAGACCATCTCCTAACTGTGCTCTGATTGTATCTCTACTAACCAATTTTAATTTCCCTGGAAACTTATTTTCACAGGACAGAAAATGCAAACCAGGTAATATTAGTATTTAAGTTTATTTGGCAAGTGTGCTTCTCACCGAAAATGAATAGAAAATTCCCACATCGAGTTGTAAACATGGTTACCTATCGCCAAAAATCATTGCCTCTGTCTGGTTCCATTGCTATGCTAATGCTTAAGAAACTTCTACAGTTTTCTCCTTTCTTCCCCATTTCTCACCTCCTAACAAAACCCACTGCCTATGTGTTCTACAGGGCAATTATGAAAATCAAGTGAAAGAATGGAAGGGAGAGGAATTCTATTAAATATAACAGCCATATAGTGTTACAATTGAAACTAGCACCCAGCCAAGGTTTTGCACGTCGTAGGTAATAAATCCTTTGGATGTATTTATATGACAGCTTGTCCTGCAAAAGAGTTAAGGTGAGCCAGCAAAAGATTACTTAATAAATTTGTCTCTCTGTTTTCTCCCTGGAATTGGCATTGTTTCTTTTCGTCTACTTCTCTTAAGAGAAATAAAGAACACAAAGGACAGGTGTCACTGTTCCTCAGAAACTTCTCTGCCCTCACCTCCCCTTTCGAACACTTTCAAATCACCGGCATTTGCAGAGCTCAGCAGTTGCGATTAGCTTACTGCCAGGCTCAGGTTTCAGCTTTTCTAGATCCGCTAAGTCGGTTACCATTCATCTGTCTGCTTGGCAGCTTCCAAAATTATCAGTTGTTCCCGAAACGTCCTGGAATGTTAAGTGAGTGACTGAGGGGTGAGGTCTCATTCTCCGAACGAGCCAGCCAGATCGACCGATGAGAACACACTTGCCCACGGCGTTCTGCATGCATTGGCCGTCTCCAAAGCTATTCAGGGCAGGAGAATGTTGGTTCAGAGAGGAAATTACAGATTATCCAGTTTCCACTTGTCTGTAATTAAATAACCGTATGCAGAAGTCACTTACAAGAACTGTGCTGTGGTATTATTGCACGCAGAATCGTAGCTTACCTTCTTGCAGGCAGACCCTCCCCCTAGACCATCCACGCACCTTGTCAGTAAACCCCAGTATCAGGCACTCAGCCTGACCATAATCGGTGCTCCATACATGTCTGTTGGACAAACGAGCACCAAGATCTATCTAAACCTCGGCTAGAGGTTTAGTTCAGCTCAGCAAGAACGATTTGGTGGTTAATGTCACGGTTCTTCTCACAGGGAGCTACATGGCATCGGTATTGGCCCCAGGAGTACAGAGAACGGGAATTAAACCCTCATGAGAAACTTCCTTGTTCACAAAATACGAATCTGTCTTAAAATATTCCACCTGAGTTCTACTTTGGGTAGTATCTTAGTTCATTTGGGCTTCTATGACAGAATACCATAGACTGAGTGGCTTACAAACCACATAAATGTATTTCTTATTATTTTGAAGGCTGGGAAGTATAAGATCTGGTGAAGACCCCCTTCCTGGTTCATAGATGGTCGTCTTCTCCCTGTGTCCTCACATGGCAGAAAGGACAAGGGAGCTCTTTTTGTCTCTGTTAGAAGGGCACTAATCTCAGTGATGAGGGCTGCACCCTCATAAATGCCCTCATGGTCCCATTTCCAAACACCTTCACCTTGGGGGTCGAGATTTCATCATGTGAAATTTTAGGGGGACACAGACAACATTCAGTCTATAGCAGATAGAATCTGGAAACTCAAGAGAAGAGAAAAATATACACAATGTGTGTATGTTTCATAACTGAGTATCATCCTCAAACTCAGACGTTCACAAATTTCATGTTATTTATACTCGCTCTCGCTAGTATATTTCTCCTGCCGCAGAAAAGTGCCCAGAGTGATAAAACCACTTAACTCAATCCTGTGACTTTTCTAGGCTGCATCTAACAATCAGAGGAGCTTCCTCAGTGACCAGGTGCGTATACCTGGGGAAAGGGTGGAGGAAGGACGGGTGGCATCTGGTCGTCATTGTCGTCTGTCCACCTGGCATGTGGCGATGAGCTTCGGTTTGCAAGAAAACAGAGGGAGGAGAACTGATTTAGGAAAAAGGACAGTGGGAACAAAAAAAAATGCCAAGAAAAACTTGATATCTCAAAAATATGATCTCGCCTTTCTAATCGGAATCCCATAGTCCAGTTTTTGTTTGAGGATATCCTAACCCAAACTTCCTCCTTGTTCTTGTCTCTCCACGAGCTCTCCACACCCCCTCCTCACATGCCCCGGGGGGCTCATTTCACCGGGTCCAGGCTGTTTGTTTCTGTCTCCCGGCTGTCCTGCTGCCAGTAGGGTGGGATGACCGGGCTGAGCCAAGCTATCCGGATAATGTCATTCCTGGCAGGAAGAGGGGTTTGCAATGGTCACACACAGTGCGTCTCCTCGCATTCCGGACACTCCCAGGGATCATGCAGGGCCCACTTAGACAGAATTGGCTCTCTGCTTCAATCCTCTGGCAGCCAAGACCCGTCCACTAAATCTGGTTTCCAACAACAGCAGTGGTAACCTCAATATCAAAACGGGTCTGCTGACATCTGCAAATGCAAAAATTTGTTTCTCATTTGCTCTGACAAGTATGTCTGCAAGCTGTGTTTCTAAAGACCACCTCCGACCATTATTTTTTACTGAGAATTTAACTTTGTATGAGTCAGAACAATAACAGCGCACACACAGTGAGCACTTTTTAGGCTTAGGCTAACTGCTTTACATACCTTATCTCTCCAAATCCTCATTACGATATCACCTCCGTTGTACAAATAGAGAACTAGGATTATAAAGAGCACTTATATCACTTGCCTAAGGTCACACAACTTGCAAACACCAAGTCCAGAATGAATCAAGAATTTTTACACCCGATTCTGAACTCTCAGCCAGTATCATATTTATTTTTCTTCTTCTTTCTTTTTTTTATTTCACCTGGTTCTTAGCGTGCAAGCCGCTATCATATTTGGCCAACCAAACACACAGAAGGATCTGTAAAGTAATCTGTAACTTCGAAGATAGTAAGATAAAAATAGACATCACTAGAAAAAAGAGAAAGTTAGATTCATATTAACTGTTCTGGGTTAAAATAGCATTTATTTCTCAATTAAAATACTGGCACAGGCATATAATTAACACCAAAATGTATCCTAAAAAGGCAACAGTGAAGACATCCATTTTTTTTTAACTTTACAGACATTCACCAGAACACCAAAAACAAAAACCAAATAAACAAAAAAAACCTATCCCATTCTACTTCTACCTTTACTCCTTTTAATAATTTTCTTCTGCTGGTACTTGGATGTAAAACACCGGAAATGTGCGCTTATTTATCCTTATGTTGTGAAATAAACAGCCTGAGATAGCTGAGCCACCCGCCGCTAAACCAGGAGTCAGAAACTACATTTAGTGCAAACTGAACCACTACCCAGCTAGGAGAACTTAGCAGAGGCATTGCTTAATCTCTCATAATCTAAAAAAAAAAAAGAACTCTGCAAAATAAGAGGGCTGGACTGAGCAAATTTTCAGGTTCTTTCCAGCTTGAAAATTCTATTACTTCAATTACGTAGCTCAAATTGCCAACATCCCTTTTCTGAACTAACAGGCCCAGAGGGAGCTCTTAAGAAGAAAAACATACCAGGAAATTAAAAATAATTAAGGATCTATCATTACAGATGAAGCCCAAAGTTCCACATTTCTAAAAGATAAGTAATCCTATTTTTGCAGCTGTTTATCTCATATAAATTCAGTTGAAATGACCCAATAATAGAGTTTTCGTACCATCAGATTTTTATTTTAAACAATCCTCTAGCCCTCTCTTTGTCTTACTGCTACGTATTATTCTCCGTTTTCATCTTAAACATAATTTACTCCAAGAAGTTTTCCCTGCTTTCCTCTAGAGAAAAACAAATGCACCCTAGTACCCCGTGTGTTTCCTAAAACAGACTTTTAATAATTTACCTTAATTGCTGATGAATGGACTCTTCTTCAAATAATATCATAAGCTTCAGCCGAGAACCTGCCTCTTTTTCTCACCAACACCTACAACCGTTCCTGGCACACGGTAATTGTTCAGTAAGTGTGGACTAAGGTTTTCTGTAGTCTGATTTCCTCACTTTACAGGTGAGACGTTGAGGTCCCTGGACACAAACGCTAAACTCCCAATAAAGAGCCCTTTCTACCACACCTCACAGCCTCTTGCGTTTGAAGAATGCATTATATATTTTCAGAGTAAATTTCAGTAGAGACAGGGGTGATAATAATTGTAAGATAATGTGTAGAGAAACACACGCACATACATACACATGCACACACACATACACACATACACACACACATACACACATACTATACCACATCCCACATACAAAAGGGTTTTTAAAATATCCCTGAATGTCTATGTGCATCAGATATATTCTGTCTAGATAAACTCTAAAAGTTATAAGACATTGAATGAGTCATGAGTACAAGACTACTGTACACTGTACAAATGCTTTTTATTCTCAAATCTGACTCTGACGCATTGGATCATTTTGAGCACTTATGTTTCCAGACTCCTCTGTGGGCAAAACGTTAAGAGTCCAGTGATTCCATTTACAAATGTGGAGGCATCATCAGCTCACCTCAAAAAGTGAGGGGAGAAGGAGATTGGAGGGTGAGGAGGGTAAGACAGACACCAAGAGAAAGGAGAGTAGAAAAGAGCAGAAATTGGTCCTCAGCAGAGGGGGCCACTAGACATAGCTCCATTCTCACTTTTGACCTTGCATGGTGTGATTTGCGGAGCCACAGTAGCCACTTGGGGCCCATGAGGAAACAACAAGAGAACAAAAGCCAATGCTCTGAGGATGGCAGAGTGAAAGGAAAAGACATTTTAATATTATTTGAAGAGATTCTTATAATTAAGTATGATTTACTATAACAGAAGATCTCATTGAAGGGAAGTGATTTATACTCTAAAATCAAACTATGTAAAGTTCACTAAAAAAAGTTAAAAATAAGCACCTTACACAAACAGCCCGCTTACAATCTAGTATTTTTATATACTTATAACTAACAACACACAACCGGTAGCTATCAGTACTTCGTAATTTGTATGTTAATGAAAGGGTGAGGGCTTTAATCAAGGGAGATTTCTTGCCTGTTCCTTTTTAGAATCCTTTCTCTTTTCGTATTTGCAAGCTGTTGAAAAGTTGCCTCTCTCTAATGCTTTTGGAAGGAAAAATGATCACACCTTTCCCCGTGTAAACCAGCAAACTATCCACTTATTTGGTTATGAAAACGACGTCCTCGCCCAGTTGCACAAATCCCAAAGGCACAAGGCTACATCAACAGAAGTCTGCAGCAAAGACAATGGGTTTATATCAAGATAGGAAAAATATGCCTTCCACGTCGAAGAGTCCTTAAAAAATATTATTAACATTATCAAATATTTTTCCTGTTGCGATTTAGATGTTACGAGTCAAACTTTCAATGATAAAAACGGGATACGTGTGCACATTTGTAGGCAAAACAATGCTTCCAAAATAGAGAAGATACACAGTTTCTTAAATTGGATTTTAAAAGCATAAACTGTGTATCATTTTAAAATATATTTTTGTTGCGACAATGTAAAATGAAACACCAAAGCTGGAGAGAGCCTTTGAATCTGCAGTCCCCAAACCCCTGGGCTGCTGGCCAGCGCTGCTCTGTGGCCCGTCAGGAACCGGGCTGCACAGCAGGAGGTGGGTGG
>CAUYRT010101948.1:0-39973 GCA_963574885.1 Lepilemur ruficaudatus
GCCTCAGCCTCCCAGAGTGCTAGGATTACAGGTGTGAGCCACCGCGCCCGGCTCTTTCTAAAACTCTTGAATGCATTTTATTTTATTTCTTTTTCTCAACTTACTGCACTTATCTAGGACACTCTAATACAATGTTGATTGACAGTTGTGAGAGTGAGCATGCTTGCCTTGTTTCTCATCTCAGATGGAGAGTATTAGGTTTTCACCATTTCATATTATGTTAGCTGTGGGTTTTTTGTTTATACTCTTCATCAGGTTGAGAAAATTTCCTTCTATACATAATTTGCTGAGCCTTTATCATGAATGAGTTTTTATCATGAATGGGTGTTAAATTTTGTCAAATGCTTTTTCTAATATGGCTGGATTTGAATTGCTAATGATTTGTTAAGGATTTTGTATTGATGAGGAATATTGATCTGTAAGTTTTGTTTTTTGTTATGTTTTTACTTTGTAATCTTTGATCTGGTTTTTGTGTTGAGAGTAATACTGGCCTTATAAATGGATTTGTAAATATATTCCTTTCAATGTGTAGACTGGTATTCTTTATTAAATGTTAGGTAGAATTTACCAGTGAAGCTATCTGGACTTTTTCATTGCGGGAATATTCTTAATAACAAGTTCAGTATTTGAATTATTTACAGGTCTATTCAGATTCTCAATTTCTTCTTGTGTTGATGTGCAGAAAAGAGTTAACTTAGTGGGCCTGTGGTTACTGTCTTTATAAAGACCTGCTTATGAGGTTGGCCTTTGGCTGATGGCTGGAAACTTGGATGCGGGGGGGCATTCTCACCATTTTCTAACTGATAAACATGGCTCACTGTGCCTAAACTGTTAGTATAAGCAATGTGTTTTATTCTGAACATCTGTTTCCTTTCTGAGAGTCTAGAGTTTTGGCACATGTTAGGCAGACAGTACCTGCATGAATACGTACCCCCCTCCACCCCCAAACCTTGGGCACTAAGTTTCTAATAAGCTTCCCTGGTAGACAGAGATTTACATATATTGTCACAATTCATTGCTGTAGGAATTAAGGTGTCCTATGTGACTCCATTAGGAGATGACTCTTGGAAGCTTTTACCTGGTTTCCTCCAGACTTCAACTCACATACTTTTTCCTTTGCCTATTTTGGTTTGTATTCTTTTGCTATAATAAACTCTTAGCCATGAGTAACAGTATATGTTGAGACCTGTGTGAGTCCTACCAGTGAATCACTGATCCTGATGGTGGTCTTGGGGACCCCCAACACAGTCGTTTTGGGTAATTTTTGTCTTTTGAGGAGCTTGTCCTTTTCATAAGTTATCAATTTATTGGCTAAGAGTTGCTCATAATATTCTCTTATTATTATTCTGTAGGATCAGTATTGATGTCCCTGTATCATTCTTGATATTGGTAATTTGTATCTTTCTCTTTTTTTCTCTTCCCCTGACCCCTGATATTTATCTATCTTAGTTTAGTTAGAGGTTTTTCAGTTTTATTAATGTTTTCAAAGAACCAGGTTTTGGTTTCATTGCTTTTCCTCTCAAGTTTATTCATTTGCTATTTCATCGACTTTTACTGTTATTAATAACATTCTTTCTTCATTCTGTTTACTTTGGGTTTGTTTTTCTTCTTTTTCTAGCTGCTTAAGGTTGAAACTGAGATAATTGATTATTTGCCTTTCTTCTTTTCTAATGTAAGCATTTAAGGCTAAATGCTTTCCTCTAAGCACTGCTTTAGTTGCATCTGTGAATTATATGTAGTGTTTTCATTTTCATGCAGTTGAAAATATTTTAAGATTTATGCAATCTCTTTTGACCCATGGGTATGAGGATGACCCATTAGAAGTGTGTTGTTTAATTTTCCAGTATTTGAGAATTTTCCAAATACCTTTCTGTTAATTTCAAATTTAATTTGGTTGTGGTCAGGTAACATTCTAGCTAAGCTTCATCCTTTTAAATATATTAATGCTTGTTTTTTTGCCAAGCATCTTGTTCTTGGTGAGTATTTCCTGTGCTGTTGAAGAATATGTATCCTGCTGTTGGCTGGTGGAATGTTTTATAAATGTCAGTTAGATCAAGTTGGTTGATAATGTTATTCAAATTCTCCATCCTAACTGATGTGTGTGTGTGTGTGTGTATGTACTTATTCTATCAGTTGGGAGAAGAGTGTTGAAACCTTTAATTATAACTGTGAATTTATCTTTCTGTTTTCAGTTCTGTTGGTTTTTGCTTCTTGTGTTTTTAAGCTCTGTTATTAGGTATATGATTTATGATTGTTATGACACATTTATGTTTGCTATGACTTTCTGATTAATTGACTTTTTTATCATTATGAAATGTCCATCTTTATCCTAGTAATATTTCTTGTCCTGAGGTCTCTTTTGTCTGATGCTAATATAGCTATTTCATCTTTTATGATTTGTGTTTTCATTTTATTTAATATCTTTTTCGTCATGTTACTTTAGAGTATTCATTTTTTTATGTTGAATAATAACATGAGGAAGTCCTTTGTTTTCTCTTTGAGAACTGTTGTTTGTATTTTGTTGTAGTAAAATATACATAACATATAGTTTACTATTTTAATCACTTTTATGCATATAGTTCAATGCTATTAAGTACATTCACAAGTGGGTATGGTTTTATACCAATAAAATTATATTTAGGAAAACAAGCAGCAGGCTAGATTTGGCCGTTTGGCCATATTTTGCCAACTTCTGCTCTAGAATGTAATTTATTGTAGTATCTTTTCAAATAATATACCAAATTTATGATAAGGTAAGAAACTTACAAACTACATTATCATTTTCTCCAGGCCTTTGTGCTATTGTTATCATACATTTTACTTCTATGTATGTTATAAACTCCACAATATATTATTTATTTTACTCTTAACAGTCAATTACATGATAAAGAAAATTAAAATTAGATAAAATATCTTTTATATTTATCACCATATTTACTGTTTCTGTCACACATCACTCCTTTGCATACATCCAGGTTTCCACCTGTTATCATATTCCTTCATCCTGAAGAACTTCCTTTAACATTTCTTTTTGTGTACATCTGCTGGTAAGGAATTCTCTCAACTTTTGTCTGTCTGAAAAAGTACTTAATTCTCCTTAATTTTTAGGGATATTTTTACTGGATATAAAATTCTAGATCAATAATCTTTTCCTTTTGTTAATTTTAAGGTGCCATTTCCATCGTTTTCTTGCTTTGCTTCTGGCAATTGTCTGGGACAATTCTTATGTTTATTATCCCTCTTTATAAATGTCTTTTTATCTCTGGCTGCTTTTAAGATTTTTCCTTCATGACTGTTTTCAAGCAGTTTGATTATGATGTACCTTGGTATGGTTTCTTTGTATCTTTCTTTGGGATTTATTGCATTTCTGGGATCTGTGGATTTATAATTTTCATCAGATTTGGAGAATTTTTGGTCATTATTTCTTCAATTTTTTTCCTTCCCCCTCTCCTTTTGTGGGACTTCATTTACACATGTTAGACTGCTTGATATTGTCCTAAGGCTCCACTTCATGTTTTTTTTCGGCCTTTTTTCTCCCTTTGCTTCAGCTGGGATTATTCCTACCGTTATGTCCTGAAATTCATTTATCTTTCTTTCTAAAATGTCTGATCTGCTAGTAAGCCTAACCAGTGAGTTTTTGTTTCAGATACTGTGTATTTCATCTCTAGAATTTCCATTTAGTTCTTTTTTGGGTATTTTTAATTTTTCTTTTCATTATGTTCACATTATTGTCCTTTAAATCTTGAACATTTATAATAGCTGTTTTAAAGTTCCTTTGTTAATTCCATCATCTCTGTCATTTCTGTATTTGTTTGTATTGCTTTATAAAAGGTAACATAACAGGTTACTTTTTCCTGCTTCTCTACCTATCTAGTAATTTTTTATTGGACTAGAACATTTTGAATTTTACATGGCTGATTGCTAGATTTTGTTGTCTTCGTTTCAAGAATGTTGAAATTTCGCAGGCAGTTACTTGCTGATAAGCTTCATCATTTTGAGGCTTGTTTCTAAATTTAAGGGAGAATCTAGAATAGCCCTTACTCTAGAGCTAGTTCAAACCTACTAGTAGGGGCATGATCCTTCTGGGGTCTCTACAAAGTGTCCCAGGTAGGTGTTCAGTAAGTTCTTTCCACTCTGGCTGGTTGCAACCCAGACCTGTGGGAGCTCTGGGAATTGTTCAGCTCATAGCTCCCCTGCAAGTCTTCATGGACTTTTACTCCTCACATGTCTAGTTTAATATTCAGCAACAGACTAAATATGCAGATTCCTGGAACTCTTTTTCTGCATAGTTCCCTCATCTTCAGTACTCTGCCTTACAAATTAATATCCACCTCAGCCTCTCCTAACTCTGATCTCTGTCTCAGCAACTCAGTGAGACCATCTACTTTACAAGAGTACCTCCTCCTCATGCTGTGTTGTAGAGAGGTTCAGGCAGTAAGCCTGAGTAATCATACGGTTTATTTATCTCATTTTTCCTTTCTCGGAGAACACTTTTTCACCAAATGTAGTCCATTGTCTGAAAGCTGTTGTTTCAAACATTTCATCTAGTTTTCTAATAATTTACAAGAAAATTGGGAAGGGAAGTCAGGACTCTGACATAGCGAGAGTCTAAATTTTAAAAATATAAAGTATACATTTTACTTTATATTTTTAAAATATAAAGTATAAGTCTAAATTTTAAAAATCAAACGCTTAGTGATCTAGGGAAGTGTACTATCTTAAAGAGCTCTGTAATTAGTCCCTTTTAAAGCAAATATTTTTATTTTTGTAATATACATATATTTTTTATTAAATATTCTTAATGTGCTTATTAACTTATTTAATTCTTTTACCTATGTATTCATTAAACATTTATTGAATATTGTCTATGTGTCACATAGTGTGGAAGATTGTGGGAATACTATGGAAGAGACACATAATTATGTTCCAGGGAACTTCCAATCTAGTAGAAAAAATGGGTTAAAAAGCAATTGTAGTGTAGTGTGGAAAGTGCTTAAATAGCAGCATATCTAGAGCAGATTAGTGGCACAAAGGAAGGAGAGATCAACACTACTTAGGTGAGGAGGGAGGATGCTCTTTATCATTACTGATATCGCCTGGACTACTCTGGCACTCTCCTAATATATCTGTCTGCCTCCTGTCTTGTCTCCCTTTAACTCAGTGTTTTGCAGACTTCCTAGGTACAACCTATCAGTGCTTCATGGAAATTAGTTTGGTGGTTTGTGACCAGCATTCTTTCTAAAATGAGATAGAAAACATTCGATTGTATCACAGTTATGTATTGTGTGGTGTACTCATTGAGTTATAAAACATTTCTTTTGCTGATTTCAGACAATGAAGTTTGGAAAACATTAACCCATTGTTTATGCAGAACAATGCAGCCAGAATGGTCTCTCCAGTCAGATCATGTTATTTATTCCTTGTTTAAAACACTTCAGTAACTTCCCAGTGTCTTCCTGGTAGAGCTGAAACTCCTTAGCATGCTGTTAGACCCTTTTAAAGACAGCCCAGCTTGCCTCAAGCCATCTCTTTCTATTCCTCTGCCAGCATCTGAGCTCTAACTAGACTATGTCACTCATAGTCCCTTGAACAGATTCTAATCTTGCTTGCTCTCAAACATCTATATATACCGTTTGTTCTCCCTGGAGTGCCTCCTTATCCCCATGTATGACTCCATATTATACTTCAGGTATGTTTAGTTATCACCTTTTCTCAGAAGCCTTCCTTGACTCCCCAAAGCAGAGAAAGGACTGTTCCTCTGTGTTCCCATAGTAGCCTGTATTTATCCCTCTCAGAGCACTTACCACAGTTTATTAAAGTTGCTTGCTATTTCTTTTTCTATCTTAGTACCAGACTGTGGTAAGTTTTTTGAGGGCAGGGACTGTATTTTGTTCATCATTGTATCCCAAAGCTTAGTGCAGTGCTTCACATGTAACATGGCTTAATATTAAGTCATTAAATATGAAATGTCTGATTTCAAATAAAAAATGTAGTGTATTATCTCTCAAGAAGCAGCAGAGTCAGTCAAAGTATGATTTGTTTTGCCATCTTAATGGTAGCCTGTTTATGCCAGTAGTGAAGATGCCTGGAGAGCGAGTGGGCATGAAATCACAAAAGGCATTTTCCACAGCTTTTTGAGAATTGAATATTTTTCTTTTCAAGAAGTGGTCCAAAGCCTGGAGGGAAGTGGTAGTCAGTTGGTGCAAGGTCTGGTGAATACAGTAGATTACAGAGAGTTTCTAAGTCCAGCTTCTGTACTTTGAACAGCATTGTTTTTTGCAACATACGGTCTTACAGGAGGATTGGCCTGTCTCTATTGACCAATTTTGGCTGCTTCATAGCAAGCATCGTCATTTCGTCCAGTTGGTTGCAGTAGGCATCCGCTGTAATTGATTGACCAGGTTTCATAAAGCTGTAGTAGATTAATAACAGCACTGGACCACCAAACACACACTATTAGATTTTTGTTGATGAATGTTCAGTTTTGGACTGTGTTTTGGCACTTCATCTTTATCCAACCATTGTGTCGAACATTTGTGATTGTAAAAATGAATCCATTTTTCAACACATGTAACAATACATTGTAGAAATGGTTTGCCTTTATGTCGTGACAGCAAAGAAAGGCAAGCTTAGAGATGATTTCTCTTCTGAGGCTCATTTAATTCATGCAGTATCCATCTATCCAGCTTCTTTACCTCGCCGATTTGTTTCAAATGGCCTCATATTGTTGGAATAGTAACATCAAACCTTGCTACTAATTCACACGTAGGTTGAGATGGATTCACTTACACTACATCTTTCAGCTCATCATTATCCCCCTTGGTCTCAGGTCACCCACATGGCTCATTTTCAAGAATAAAATCACCAGAATGGAACTTCTCAAACCATCAATGTACTGTGCATTCATTAGACACATCCTTCCCAACCACTTCGTTGATATTTTGAGCTGTCTGTACTGCATTGGTTCCACAATGGAACTTATTTGAAAATAACACAAATTTTTGACTTACCCATGGTTTCACAAAAATTGATCTAAAAAAATAATTTGAAAGATAATCATAAGCCAAACCATGGGTTTGAAGGAATGAGGACGTACCTTCACAAAAATAAAACATGATGTGCCAAAGTGAAATGTCAGAGATATCAACTGTCAAACTTGGAAATCAGATATTTCATACTTAATAACCTAATAACTAGAGGAAGAAAAAGCATATTGAATTGATTCACTGTTTTAAAGATACATACAAATACTACTTAGCCAGGTGAGGTGGTAAGCACCTGTAATCTCAACTACTTGGGAGGCTGAGGCAGGAGGATCCCTTGAGCCCAAGAGTTTGAGGCTATGGGGTGCTATGATCGCACCTGTGAATAGCCACTATACCGTAGTCTGGGCAACATAGTGAAATTCAGTCTCTCAAAAAAGAAAAAATACTGCTTAAAACAATTGCCTGCCATGTCAACCTTAGTTTTGCTGCTCCTGTTGTTTTAGAGGTGGTATCTCACTTTGTCACCCAGGCCGGAATGTAATGGCTGAATGTAGTTCACTACACATGGGATGGGCCACAATGCCTGGCTAATTTTTGTTACTGCTGCTGCTGCTGCTGTTTTTTTTTTTTTTTTTTTTTTAGAGATAGGGTCTTGCTATGTAGCCCAGGTTGGTTTTTAATAAAGGGGTGGCTCTTCTATTACATAGAATATGTGGTATTATATAATAATGTGGTATGTGTGTTTGAAAGTGTATAAAGATCTCCATTTTGTTTAAGACTATAGAAAATGAACATAAAGTGATCTTGTTATGAAGTGTAGCATATTAAACTTAGTTTAAAAAAAATCATTTGGCTTTGAAATAGAAATTGCTGTATTGATGAACTGAAACGTTCCACTTTTATCAACAAAGTCTGCACAAAGGTTTTATACTTTTGAACAATCTGTTTTTACATTAAAGGAATCTTTTCCATTTTACTAGAATGTTCCAGAAGTAAATAATGAAAACAGTGAAATGTCAACTGAAAAATTAGAAAACACTATCATACAGAAACATTCTGAGCAAGAAATAAGGGAAGAAAATACTGAGAGTTTTTATTCAGATACTGGATATGGAAAAAAGGAGGAAAAGAAAGAAGGCCCGCCTGTAGAAGAAATCATTATAGAAGGTAACTTTAAAATTACATTGATATTTTTTAATTTGTATACTGAATTTTTTTTTTTTTTCCAAAATAAAGGATCTAGGCTGGGTGCGGTGGCTCACACCTGTAATCCTAGCACTCTGGGAGGCCAAGGCGGGCGGATTGCTCAAGGTCAGGAGTTTGAAACCAGCCTGAGCAAGAGTGAGACCCCATCTCTACTAAAAATAGAAAAAAAATTAATTGGCCAACTAAAAATATATAGAAAAAATTAGCCAGGCATGGTGGCGCATTCCTGTAGTCCCAGCTACTCGGGAGACTGAGGCAGGAGGATCACCGGAGCCCAGGAGTTTGAGGTTGCTGTGAGCTAGGCTGACGACATGGCACTCTAGCCTGGGCAACAGAGCGAGACTCTGTCTCAAAATAAAAAAATAAGGGATCAGCCATAGCGCTGTGCTAGGCCCTCTGTGGAATTTAGGGGAATATCATTTAGTCTTTTCTTTGAGAACCTGGCAGTGTAGTTGAAAAAACACTTACCTTTTCATTTGTATATGTCAACAAAATAAGCATCCTTCAAGCTACTGTTTTATAGTCAATATTTTTGGGAAAACTATATTTCTGTCTCCCCTCTCATCACTTATTCCTTGGCTTTTTGTATTCTGGTTTATGCCTTCACTGCTTTACTGAGAACGTTCTTTGAGTCACCAATAGCCTTTTGCTGACCAGACCTAGAGTACTTTTCTTAATTCAGATGACCTTTCTGTAACCATTGAAATAATTTACTAATTCTTCAATCTTTGAAGAGTTGTTTAAAGATGATGCTGATTAAAGGTGTTCAAACCTAGGCTGAACAACCACTTGGTGGAGATGTTGTAGAAAGAATGACTGGATTAAAAGGCCTTCGAAGACCTGAAATTTGTATTCTAGATTATTTTAACTATACTAAAATTTTGAAATCAATTGTTAAAACATAGATAAGTAAAATTAATGTCTTGATTAAGTATTCAATACACTACCCAAAATTATTCCAGAATTTAAAAATATTCACAGGGCAGTGAATAAAATAGTGATGATTGTCAGTCTCAAAAGAAGCCAGCTAGCAATTTCTGGATGTTTCTGGACCTGGGTAGTAATAGAAATTAGTGTAACCTGTTAGCATAAATTAATTTTTATCAGCTGTGTGTTTATATGGAATTCTGCTGTCTGCCCTAAAGGAAGCAATAGACTAGAGAAATAAACCATTTTGTAATATCTCAACTTCCCCTTATTTAAGCCAAAAATACTTTTGCTGTTATGAAATAAAAATTTAATGTGGGTAGAGCCAAGTATTTAGTATGCTAAATATATGTTTGTTATAGCAAAGGGAACGTAATATTTAGCCAAAATTGGTGTCATCAGACTTGTATAATTAATGGCCAATAAAATACTTATGGCTAAATATGTTTTTATAAAAATAGGTGATATGTATGTTTTATAAAATCAGGCTTTAGTGTATAATATAAAATTTTACTATGTTCCTATCATGACAGATTTACAGCTTTTTGAAAAAAGCTTCAAGAATGAAGTTGATACTACTGTATCTCAGAATGAAAATCAAAGTGAAATCTCCCTAAACAAAACCCTCTGCTTAGAAAGAGAAGTAATTCATCAAGGACAAACCTTGAACGTTACTGACATTAGAAAATCAGTTACTACAGAAATAAAAGACATGATGTGCTTAGAAAAAAACAATGGACATACAGAATTTAAAACACCAAATAATCCTTTTTTAGTGGTAGGTGTAGCAGTAGAAACAGAAAAGATAAACCTAGAAAGAACTGACGGATTAGAATTAGGTCTGCACCGTGCAGATACACACCGGGAAGATGAAAACACCACAACATCATTTAACAGTGTTTTAAATGAGACAGCTCACAATGCAAATCATAATAAAGATGTTTCTGAAAATGAACCATTCAAACAACTCAGTTCACTCCTGGAGACTCAAGAAAATGCTATAGAGAAGGAAAATAGAGACCAAACCAAAGCAGATTTGGATTCATCTCTAGGTATAAAGAAGAATCCCGTTCTGTGTCAGAAACCTAGTATACAGGATTCAAGTAATGTTATGTTAGACGATAAACAATGTAAAATAAAACAAATACAACTGTTAAATAAAAAAAGTGAGTGCAGCACATTACCTTTTAAACAAGCTTCAGATTTTCAGCAAGTCTGTAATAATACTTCAGAGGAACCTGAACTAACTGTTCCCTGTGATACAGTAATTGATCACCCCATTTCATCTGCATTCAGTGATAATCTGAAAGTACTTAATAATGCAGATAAAAATGTTAACAGTATGCCTATGTTGGTGAAACCCAATTCAAGCCCTGGGGAAAGAACTATATGGAAAAATATGAATGATATTCAAAACAGTCAGTTTAAGAACTGTAAAGGATATTTAGAAAACAAAGATGTGACCATTTCCCATCTTCAAGTTAATGATGAGAAATGTCATGCTTCACAAGCCAAAGATGTGAAAATTGCTGTTCACCCGAAAACTTCCACAGAAATACAGTTTTCTAATAAAGAGAGACAGATTGATGAGAATCAGATAACTGAAGCCACAAAAAATGACCTCTTCCTTTTTGTGAATGTTAATGAAAGACAGCATACATTGTTAAATAATACAGAGAAAACAGAGTCATTAAATGACATCGTTTCAGGAAAAATGTACAGTGAAGGACAGCTGGAGGAATCACACTCATTGCACATAAAGCCATGTGGAGATTTAGTAAACAGAAGTGGAGGGTCAGCCTTTGATCCTTCAACTTCAGATAAAAAAACTGAGAAAACTCCAGTATACATGAATTTTTCAGAACCCAGTCCTTGGTCGAAAGTAAATCAAATTGAAAGTCAAACAGTGGGCACTTCAACTTCTAGCATTTCTTCGTTACTGAAGGGGAGACCAATAGGTCTATCAGAAAACAAAAAGATAATTTCAATGGGTCTTTGTAAAAATTTTGGTGTGGATGACATCAGAAAAGATATTGGACCAGGTAAGAAAGTAAGGATATGTCTTAATTCTTAAAATGTTTTTCTACTTATTCTTGATAAAAAGTCTCCAAATAGATTAAAATGAAAATGTTTATACTAATTGTTTTTTGCCTAAATCTAAAGTGCTGCATACATATGTGCATATATAAAAGTAGGAAAGGTTTTATTAATATTTAAAAGGAAGTGAATTTCTTTTCACCTAAATCTGGGCCAGTATTACCAATGCGTACAAGTCGCATTTTGGAAATTTTTAAAAGTTTTTTTGCCATCATCAAGGAATAGCAAAACAACAGTTCCAAATATTAATTTTAAATTAGGAACAACTACCCAATCTGATTCCCCTTTTTTAAGAAAAACTATCTAGAGCAAATGCAGTGAAGTAGTTGCAAAGTGTGCATGCATGTTTATTTTCTTTCCATAGTCTCAGATCTTTAAAAATTTCCTTCCCTCTGAACCACATTTTAGTTTCTCTCTTATGTTGTCACTTTCTTTGCCCAATTTTCTCCCCTTTTCCTTAATTTTTTCATTTTTATCTGTCCCTTCACTAGCACCATAAATCCAGCTTTCTTCTGTTTTATAAGCAATACTGAAGCATAACATTAATATATTTCCTATCACTGATATTTGTCACTCTTTGAAACACTTTAAATTAAATCCCATAGTGTTTTTATTTAAATACTTTCAAATGTTAAATGCTTTAGAGGGGCAGTTCTGTGCTTTAAAACTTCCATATGAAATGACCTAATTTCCCAATTTTGCTTTACAGTGCTCCCAAAAATAAATAAAATAGGTGAATGGATGAAATACATGACTTAATATTGATGGGTGTTGAAGTTGGGTGACGGGTACATTGAGGTTCATACTCTCTATTTTTGTGTTTGAAACTTTTCATAAAAATGTTTTAAAATAAAAACATACTGTGTCTTGAATAACTATGAGGTTATTAAAGACATTCTTACATTTTAAGGGAACTTTGCTGGGTTTAACCAATGCATTTAGACCCTTTAAAGCAATGCAGATTACAAGGAAAATTTTGTGTGGTCCTTTTAACAGGCTTCTTTTACAAAGAAAATTGAGAAAAATTTAAAAAATATTTGAGGATTAAAAACAAAATAAGTATATCATGTCTACTAGCACCAATGGAAAGTAATGTAGGGAAAAATAAAAAATAGCCAAAATACTGTATAAACCTCATTTCCCAAACTGTAATTTTTTTAATATAATAAAAATATATTACTTCAGATTCTATTAGAGGTAGTCAAGTGCTGCTTTAGGGGCTGGTCTACCATTTACCATTTTCTCAAAGGACTTTTCTTCTAAGTTAAATTTCAGTGATATAAATAAGATATAAGGGGAGATAATCTAAAATTCTATAGAAATTCAACTTGTGAAATACTCTTAAACATACCATAAGTATCTTTTAACCTCTATAGTTCACGTTTCCTGAAATCATTTTTATTTATTAAAGCCCAATGACCCCTTCTAAACAGCCCTTTGTTGGGATTCTTACTGTGGCTAATTTCTTTAAATATCATTTATAAATCTGGCATTTAGTTGGTTCAGACTTTTTCCATTAATCTGAATTGGTAGAAGGTTCACTGCATGTTTACATGTATGGGCAATGCAATGATCAGGGGAATAAGGATAACATTTTATGTGAGTTATTTTGTTTTAGAAGACATTTATACTGTTTCATTCCTGTTAATGTGGAATTATAGTAATCAGGTTTTAGAAAGCAGCAATAATAAAATCTTATGTTTTCTGAAATGAAATGCCTAATATAAGAGCAGTCTAGGAAAACTATAAAATATTCAAAGTAAAAGGAACATAGAAATTGTTGCTTTTTAAATGCAGAAGCATAGTATCAGAGAAAAACAAGTTCAGTCACTAAAATGAGTGCCTAGAGAATAAAATTCAGTTGCTGCCATTTCCTCTTTGTCAATCAGATACTACCAGCATTAACAGAGTTGCTGACACTTTGAATAACTGGAGTATCCATCCAGATCCCAAGGGAGAACCCAGTGAAGAGAGGAATGCAATTGCAAAGACTTTTTATGATTCTTCTTTTCCCACAGAACATGTAAGTCAATTAAAAATATTGCCGAGCAGACCTTAGTGAGCTAGTTCTACAGATATGTGTAGAACTGTATGCATCTGGATGCTTTAAGACCTAACTGATCTCCGAAATAATATCAAGAGGGCAACATGGCACCATTTTTCACAATTAAGGTTGATAGAAAACAGCAGGAAAAAGTCACAGTGTATAAATCAAATAGATATAACGCAGCCTGTTTTGTAAAGGAGAATGTGAGGCATCGGATTATGTACTTCTATTTTTTACTCACCTAAATTTGGAAATAGTGGCATTTGAGTATTTAAAAGTTTATAACAAAAGATGACGTCTAAAAAGGCTAAGTTCAGTTGTTTTTAATGTTTAGGTTAATTCAATTATTTTTGGAACCTGGCTATTAAGATGAAAGGAATTTACTTAAAATTATTTCAATTAGAACACAGTATGTGAAAGGATCAAATATCCATAATGTGATACAATAGTAAGTATGGCTCTATATATTAAGCAAAGTATTTGTAGAGAGTATATGGCTCCCAGGGGTCCATTTGTCATAAGAAAAGCAACTAATATAGCAGGAAAGTTATTTGGTTCAACTTATAAGTTTTATACCTTAAATGAGTAGACACTTTAGGAAGAAAAAGTCTGTACTGTTCAAAGTAAAAAACAACAATTGTAGGTGTAACTGCTAAAAAGTGACCTCAAAAAGTTAGGAAAGATTACTTATAAAACAATAACTGCATAGTGACAGATTTTAAAGTCATTGTATATTTTAAGTTTTAGAGATGCACATTGAACATCTTTCTCTTTAGTACATACAAAATGAAAACTGTAGTAACACATCGTTAACAAATAGTAAGTTTTTAAGAATAATGTTTTTTATATTTTCCTTTTTAAATAGTAGAAACCTCAAGTGAGATAGTATAACTCTCCCTCTTGGAGAGGTGAAATGAAAATCAGGATCTAACCCTTTTCACATTTTCATAATTGAGCTCAGCAACAAAAGTATAGTTTCAGCTTGGTGTGTATCTTTAAAATATGGTAACTAAAGAGCAGTAATTTTGGCACTGGGAAAAGTTCAGACCTTGGCCAATTGGGTAGGTCATAGTCAAAGCAAAGGGGAAGCTTGAGAGCATCAAAGCTAGACGCTCAATTTCTAATTAGGTTGAATACTTAACACTTACAAGATAGCTGTTGTATTTTCAAAGAGTTTAAAAGGGTGTATGATGGAAGTTTCAGGTCTCCCTGGAAAGCCCATTTTTATAATTAACCTAACAAGGAAGTTCTTTGTGTCTAATTCCTAATGCTCATCCTGCAATTAATGTTGCTTTTAAGAATTCATGTTTATATAATTTTAACTTCTTCAAAGAAATAGTTCTCCACCATCCTGTAAGATAAATAATTTTTTCTATTTTACATATAGGGAAACAGTGACAAATGTGAAATAACTTTCCAAGGTCATCAAGACAATCTGTGGTGGACCTAGACTAGATGTCTTGGCTCTTAGTCAAATGCTATATTATACTTTCTTAACTTTGATAATAGAAAAAAAAGTTTCTTCTTAAAATACTGGTAGATATAAAACAAACTCAGTACTCTGGCTAAATAAACATTTTCTAAGTGCTTATTACTATGTGCCAAGCACTATGCACCAAGCACTATGCTGAGCATCATTGTTCTAGCTTAAGCTTGATTATCATGTAATGTGAGACGAATCCAAAAGTAGTATTTTATTAGAGGACCACCACGCCCATTCCTTTGCATATTGTAAAAGTTGCTTTTGCACTACAGCGACAGAATAAAGCAGACCATTTGGCCTACAAAAGGCTGAAAATATTTACTATCTAGCTCTTCACAGAAAGTTTGTTAACCTGTTCTAAATGAAGACAAATGAATTATGGCCCCAAAAGGAACAGAAGTTTCTTTTATTTTTCAACATATTTTTATGTACCCTCTGCACATTAATTCTGTTATACTCGGGGCAGGTATTAGGTGCCAGTTCACTTTCTCCCTATGGGTTCACAGCAACTTCAAATGATAAGGTATGTTTTTTGTTCTTGAAGACAGTTAGGTTGGTCGTCTGCTACAATATTGATGATATATCCAGGAATGACGATGGAAGAGAGGACCCCAAATAAGCAAAGCAAGCCACTTATTTTATACATCCAATGAATTAGGTTCATTTAAGTTAAATTTTTAAAATACCATCCCATGCTGAAATAAAAGGACTAGTACCAAGTGAGGGGAAATTTTTAGACCAAAAAGTGTATCTTCTAAATCAGGCTGTGAAAGAGGAAGTAGGGGGTGACAAAAAAATTTTTCTAAGAGATAGGAAGAGAACAAGCAAAAGTTTTACGTCAACATATCTGGCAAAAGCTACAAGTAAAATTACTGCAGTAGGCTGCAGTAAACCTCAGGTAAGCTAAATAGGACTAGTTTTGTTAAGTGCAAACCTTAGTCTATACTGTATCTCTTGTTTCTCTACAGCCCATCCCTGCTCCCACCCCTCCTACCAAGTGGGTATTTATGGAGAAAGAAACCAAATCAGATATGTGTAAATGTGTCCTTTTTTCCAACATTTTAAAGTCAAAGAAGCAAGATTTTGGGAAACTGCTAATTTATACTTGGATGCCCAATGTACCAAAATGCACAAAGCATTTTGATGGCAAGATAGGATCATTAAATCATACAAATCATCAATCATATTTCTTCAAAATTATTAGCAATCTAGATTTGTATTTGATCTATTTCTTCCCACCTATTCTCAGTATTGTATGGATCACTTGAACTGTGAATTTAACCATTCTGAACATTTAAGCTCATTTAAAAAATTAACATTACTACAGAATGTCACATTGAAAATGACAATGTTATGACACTTTTACTAGTCAAATTGGAAAAGATTTTAATGTAAGCAGTCCCTCAAGAGATCTTCAGGGATTTATGAACAAATGATTCTTTGCAGCCTAATTTATAACAGTGATCTTCTCCTTACAATTTAAATGTCCAACAGTATATATCCTCTTAATAAATTTTTAACAGGCAGAAATGTTAAAAATGTTTTTAACACAGCAAATGAACTGATTAAAATAGGATCCCAGTATTTAAAGTATATACAGAAAAGAGACTAGAAGATTTATACCAAAATGTTTAATGGTGGCTGAGATCTTGGATGATTTTAATATAATTATTATCCTGTTCCATGTTTCTAAACATGTATATTTCCCTTACAACTAAAAAATAAAAATACAGTAACTTATTTTTAAAACTTTAATATATTCTCTTTAAATAGAAGATTTTATCTGGGAATCTATCTGAAGACAAAGATTTTTTTCATGAAAGTAACCCAAACGTATGTTTGGTAGGGATAAACTGGAAACAACATTCAGTAGTAGGACATAGTCATCACATATCCATAAAAGGGAGTATTTAGCAGCCATTGACAATTGTTTATGAACAATTTTAATGAGCTAGGAAACTGCTCAGAGGAAAAGGCAAGATGTAAAATTCTACAGAATGATCAAATATGCTAAAAATAGGGAAAAAAGACTAGCAGCAAACAATACCAAATGTTGACAGGTCCCTTTGGGTAATGAATTACTAATGATTTTTAGTTTCTTTATACTTTCCTCTATTTTCTAAATTTCCATTATCAGAAAAAAACCCTTAGAATGGGTTATTTTTTTAACAGAGTGTTAAAAGTATAACCCAATGCAGTACCTTAAAAACAGGCCAGCTTCCAAATACCTCATTGCTCTTTCCTGTTTCTTCAACAATGGTGCTCCGAAGCATGAGAGGAAATACTAAGTAAAAGGTAGTTTTTATACAGTTTATTTTCGTTATATATTAGAGATTTTGAAGAGCTACTACACAAGCCTACAAATTCACATTGTATAGTTTTCTGGTGCCAAAATTACTAAGGTTGTTGCAAACCAGCCAAGAATATGGTGGCTTTATCACATAAACATAATGATTGCAGAGGATTCACAGATTTTCTTTGAAGTCTTTTGTATAATTTTAGTGGTAAAACTAGTTTGGTTTTTTCCTAGGTGAAAACAAAGCCTCTGAAATCAACTCTGCTACAAAGCCATTTTCAGGCAATCAAGATTAAAGATACTACTGATTTGGCAGCCTCTTGTAGTGAAGATGACTGGCAGAGGCTTATAACAAAGCAAATCAATGAAATTGAAAAGTCGCTGGGCTTAGAAAATGACAACCAACCTAAAAAAAGGAAAGCTGAAGAGATGTTGGAAAAAACAACAGATTAACTGAAATACTGGTATAGTTCTTACTAGAATGAAATGACTACATTACATTTAAAGCTTTACAATTGTCTTTACTTTTCCAATCTTTTCTGATGTGATACTACTTTTACATCATGAGTTCTAAAAACATTATTTGCTCTACAAATTTGTCATTTAAGAGAGCTATCCTTATATTTGCAGTTTGCTGTGAGCATCCAATACTCTTTAAACTTTTGTCTTCCCCCCCATATATGTCTTTTCTTTATAGAGCTTCTTGCTCCTTCAATATCCTTTCTTAAAGAACAGAACTTACAAAAGACAGACATTGTGACCTTTTGTAACTATTACTTTGTATCCCCTGGAATTTGTGATTTTGGTTTAAATTTGAGACAGTAAATGTCCACACTAGTCAAAATTTTAATTTATAATGTTTTACTATGATTTAGGTTTTTTTCCCCCAAAAAAGAACAAAATTGTATGCATAAAAATTCATGTATCAGAAAGACTCAAAAGGCTGTTTTTCACTTTGTTCAAGTTTTGTTTCCAGGCATTAAGTGTGTCATAGAGTTGTTGCCACTGCTGTTTTCCAAATGTCCGATGTGTGCTATGACTAAAAATTGAAAAATTAAAAACAAAATGTTAGTCAATCTTTTATCTATCCTTTGGTATTCTTTTATAATATCCCATACATTTGAATGTAGTTAAAACCAAGATTAAATATACATAAAAGACATAATTTAGAATTGTAAGTGAATTTAAGAATTAGAAGCTCATTTTTAAAAATTCTTTACCATATTGATCCCAAATCACCTATCCTCCTGAACAACTATATAAAGCAGATAGAAAAGTCATTAGTATTCTAGCCAATGCTTAGCCATTAAATGAAATGTGCTGGAAAATAGGACTCTTTCATTAAATAAGCTAATCACATTCAGTCTGAACTTTAATAAAATTATGATAAATAGCAACTATTTAACTACAGTCAACTGATAAGAATACCACCTTGGTTCTCTAAACATTTAAGTGAAATAAACTAAATTGTTCTATAAAATGCTGCAAAGTATTGAATGTCTTACCTGACAACTACTTTTCTCTGGGTCTGATCAATTTTGCAGTAGACCATTTTAGTTCTTACCGCTGAAAAAAGAAGTTTTACATGGTATGTTATATGGACAATTTCCAAGAAAAACAGCTAAGGTATGAAACTGACCAACTAAGCCATAATAAAACTTTACACTGTTTTCCAGCATTATTTTACAAACTGACCATTGGACTCTAATAAGCAAAGCAGTATGATGCAACCAAGAGGAAAGTCATATATTTGTCTATTCTTTACTAATATTACATACAGTTTTTACTAAGAATTCTAGTCTAGGTGTTCTACCCCTACTATTTCATATTAGGGAAAAAACTGATTTCCCAATAAGTTATTACTTCTTTTTATAGGACTGTTTGAGACTCAGATCATTAGAAAAAAACCATGTCAATGGTTCTGTACTTTTCATTATTCTAATAAAGATATATAATATAATATACAATCCCAACTTTCATATTTACAGCTCAGAAAAAAAAATCCCCGATTAACAGTTAAATCACTTTATAATTGCTGGGGAAGAAGGTCCTGTTTCTAGACTATATACAAATTGCTAATGGTTAACATCTGCAAGTCACTTTACTATGTGATAGGCACTGTGCTTTACCTGCATTCATTCATTTAATCCTCAATCACAAATGAACTCCTACATTCCTGTTTTACAGAGGAAGACCTGGTCTCAAACTCAGGTCTGATACTAAAATCTGCCCTTATACCCACTACAGCATATTACCTAAAGGCCTTTGTTCTACATGATTCCAAGGGATAGAACAAACACCACAAACCACACAATATAAATTTCCATTCAACTTTCACTCTATGACACATGTATCTGCTAATTAAACATAACACATCTGCTACAAAAAAATCTGTTAGCATAAGGCTCAGTTTCAAGATAAAAGTATTACTATGTTCACATAACAGAAGAGAAATTCTAGAAATAAATGAAAATGTTCTATCTGCCCTTACCATCAATAACAAATGCTTCAACATCATCAGCTCCAATCTGAAGTTCTTGCTGCATTGTATCAAAAGAAATTTCTTTATTTTCCACTGCCATTCCCATAAAAGTAAGTAATCTCATTTTTGCCATATTCTGTTCATGTAATAGACCTAAATAACATAACAGTGAGGCCCGATGAGTATCCATAATTAGTCAAGACCTATACACTTATATCTCAAGTTATGGAAATTACTGTCTGAGCACTTATACAGGATAATTTTGACAAAATTTCTTATATTTACAAACCATAAACTGACCCCACAATGAAGTTATGACGTATTTAAAATTATTTTTCTAGAACTGCATTTATTACTAGAGCCATAGGTGATAGGTTCAAAGTTAAGAATGGGCTATAAAATTATTTTTAGGTCCTAAAAGTTTTGTATATTTTATATTGTTCATAGTTATACATTTTAGGAGACAAAATCTACAAAGTACTTTTTTTTTTTTTTTTTTTGAGACAGAGTCTCACTTTGTTGCCTGGGCTAGAGTGCCGTGGCGTCAGCCTAGCTAACAGCAACCTCAAACTCCTGGGCTCAAGCGATCCTCCTGCCTCAGCCTCCCAAGTAGCTGAGACTACAGGCATGCACCACCATGCCCTGCTAATTTTTTCTATATATTTTTAGTTGGCCAATTAATTTCTTTCTATTTTTTTAGTAGAGACAAGGTGTCTCGCTCTTGCTCAGGCTGGTCTCGAACTCCTGACCTTGAGCAATCCACCCGCCTCAGCTTCCCAGAGTGCTAAGATTACAGGCATGAGCCACCGCACCCGGCCTACAGAGTACATTTCATGAGAACATTTTCTACTTAGTGAATTACCTAAGCTTATTTTCACTGACAGCTTTTCATTTAAACACAAGCCTTATCTACTTAGTGGTTTTTCTGTGTCACTAGTGCTGGTAAACATGAGGTTTTAAAATATTTTCATAAACATTTTTACTTATGAAAACATTCCATTTTGCTGCAGGTCACTTTGGATTTAATACTTAAAAATTAAAACTGACAAAATCTGTTTACCATTAAACATTTACAGGCCAATATGGTTAGCACAAGATAAAATTAAGTAGTACCAATAACCGTGATACTCGTTCTTTATAAGGCAAAAATAGAAAATTGTATAAATAATTCAAATTTTGCATTATAATTTCTGATGAAACATACTATTACAAATATTCAGGTCACAAATTGTTAAGCATAGAAGGAAACTTAATTATCTGGTCCTGATCCTTTCACTTTAAAAAACAAAACTGAGGAGCAGAGATTAAATGGCTTACAGTCATAGTAGGCAGTGTTAGACCTAAAATATAAGTTCAATTAAAAATGGCTATAAATGAAAAAATTTATAAATCCTAAATATCCAAATTATAACCTGGTCTAAGCAGAAGTATAGCACATTATTATATATACTTGTTTTCATGCCAAATTAATTATGAAAACAAGTTTTTAAATCGAACCTAGAATTATTTATATGTTCCTTTTTCCTGAACTTTCAAATTATGTAAAATCCACAAATAATCAGGTGCCCTCTAATAATTCAGAGCTTCAAGTCTGTATTGTTAAAAAAGTTATCTAAGCACACCATAAATACATTTGAAATTTATAACATTCATATATTAGTGGAAGACTGGCAAAGCCCATTAATATAGGGCATGATCACCTGTTAATTAGCTGTAATTATGATACAGGCTTCCTATTTGGCACAGATTCAACAAAAACATGATCATCATAACTCAAATGAATGAGGTACACAAATAAGTATTGCTAACTGGGTTTAATGGAAATCTACAAGCATCAAAAAATCAATTAGTGCACATTAACCCTAATTAACAAATGCAAATTAGATTCTGATTAACTTTCTGAAGCAAGAAGGTAGCAACTGGATAACACCAGATTACATGGGGACATGTTAGGGCAATTCGGTTGACACAAGATAATGCTATCGTTGGCCCAAGTTGTCAGTGTTAATAAAAGAAAATGTTTTGACAAACCGATTGCCACCTGTGGAATCTAGACATTTGTAACCATACTTCCAGCTGTAATAAATGTCTAGATATACGTCTAAAACCAAAAATATATACATGCTTTTGGGGAAAGCATCTTACATAAACAAATTTCTAATAGAAGATCATTAATTTGCATAGACACAAAACAAAAGGCAAATGAGGGAATTTGATTTCTAGGTGGCACAATTAAATTAGCAATGCTATGAATTTTTTTCCTATCAGAGACCAAGTATTAAAGATTTTCTCAAAAATTCCTTAACATTCCCAGTTCTATGGACATATACAGTTCTCTTTCAATATAATAAAATGATAGAAACTCCTAAAATTTCTAAGATATGATTTAAAATACTCTTGACATTAAAACCTATCAGAGGAATGAAGACTATTTCTAGAATGAATTACATAAAACCATTATCTATGTTACATGTGGAAACTTAATGTCTAAAAACACTTCAAATCAATATTTAAAGTCATGTTAAAACAGAACCAAATTTAAAGCCTTTAAGACTCTTGTTCTGAAAAATCAAACTATTAAGTCAGTGAAGTATGAGTTAAAGACCTGCAGGAAGCTGTGCTTTGTTTCATAAAACTAGAATACTACCCTTTAAAGAGGAAGTCACAGTGTGCTGTGTCATATTTCAATTTTAAAGTTATAAAAAATCTAATTTTATGGAAACATTTATTCATTACTAATATGTCAAAACCTTAATGCAGTAATAAAAAAATGTGCATCATTGAGCAATTTCTGCATTGTCACTGACCCCTGTCTTAAAATGCTGCAATATAGAAAACGCAATTTTAATGCATGCAATAGCTTATGAACCAGTGCTCCTTTGAAACGGTCAATTACACATCAATGGGGGAGTGTCAAAGTGTTAATTACTACTCCTTTTTCCTTGGTGCGTAAATAAAGAGTTTGCTGACATTAACATTCCATCACATAGCTTCATGCCACATAACAAATTAACTGGGACAGAATGTGGTTTTCTGGGTCTAGTGCACCTGGCAAAGCATTCTATACCAACACACTTGCGTCTACTTTATCTTGGTGTATTTCAAAATGCCTTATTATGTTCAGAGTAAGTGAATCTTCCCCAATTCCAGTGGCTGCACAAAATTTACAGGTGACAGGAATTAATGATTACAAAGTCAAGGACCAAGTAGAATCAAAGTAGATTATAATTATACCCTTCATCTATATCTCTAACAACCAGGAAGACTAAGAATTTAATTTTAATATGGAAAATACAATCAACACCTAATGTATTTTGATTTTCACCTAGTGGGAAACAAACAAAGCACCTGAGTGTCATAGTTGACTTCACTGTCAAAAAACTGGTAGTTTTAGAACATTTAAAACTTGTTCAAGTGCAGATTTCCTAAGTTCTCTCTTTGTAATTTTAGTATGTTAAAAATAAGCTCCAGAACATATGCTAAAATGTAGAACATAAATGTTCAAATGAGGTTTGCTCAAGGAAGATTACTAAGATTCAATTTGGCAAACATTTACTGAACTCTGATGTGCTAGACAAGAAAACTCAAAGATAAAAAAACTAAGACTTACTCTGCTGTCTTCAACAAACTGTAATTAGAAAAGTCTCTACTATCATATAAAATTACTACATCTCCACTTCTAATTCTTTTAGATTTAATTAGCAGTGCTATATGCTTTTGTTAATGCGGGGTCGGGGAACTAAGCATAAAATACCATATTAGAAGGGGAAAAACTGTTCATCACAGTTTCGTGACTACAACTTACAAAAGCACTGAAAATACAGATCACCATGCACCTAAGGAACAAGGTCTTCTACAAAGAAATGACTTGAAACAGTAACATTTAGCTTAATAAAGTGCCTTTAATCATCAAATTTTATAAGCTCTTAAAACAAGTTCTTCCAAGAGTTACCATTATGATCAAAGCAATGGTGATCCTTTCAGTTGCTTTTCTTCTCCCTCCCCCATCCCGAAATTTTAAAAACACATACATCAATGGAACTATTTCTATCTGAATCTCCTCCAAGCACCTGATTCCCACTATAACTTTACCTCAAAGAATCATGATAAAGAAGAGCTGGAGAAAAAAAAGGCCCAAGTTACTTGTTTCATACTCCTACTTTCATTGCTTTCTGTTACAAATGCTACCTCTTACACCGTTCTCAGTTTCTGATTCCCAGTTGATTCTAAGTAATCTTTTAAACTGTCCACCTATGTTTGTGCTGTTCTAACATACCCCACTTGTAGGGTAATCTACAAATAAGGCCACAACCATTATCTGCTGGATCTCACAGTGCTTAATAACTAGAGAGTAGCATGTTCTCATCTCTCTACCCTTTAAAGAATAAACCCCCAAACTTACCAAGTGAATCAATGAAGTCTTTATTATTCTGATAAAACTTGACATATGATGCCAATTTGGCACTCACAAAAATGGTTAAAAGCTATACAGGTAAGAGAGAAAAAAAATACTATCAATACAGAATCAAGATTTATATTCTAGATATTTTAAAGACACTGACTCCTAACAATAAAACTCTGTATTTCTTTTAGTGCAGAAATATCAATCTGATTCATCAAATTACCACTCAAACCATCTGCTTTCACATGACTCACTTTAAAAATGAAATAATCAGTAAATACAGTGAGTTCTAAATTATTCACACTGAAAGATGGTGCATAATGGTATAGTCCAAGTGGAAAATAACCCAAAATGTATTTATTCTTGCACCTGAAAAGTGTGTTTATGTGTTTTAAAATACCAGATTTAGCTTCCTAATTGGGGCTATAGACAGTAAGTAATAAAAAGAAATCTGTAGTATCTAAGTCCGTAGTGGCCATGCATATGAGGAGATGAAGGAAAGGGAGGAAGAACAGGACTGTGTTCAGTGGTTGGAGAAAAGCTAGTCCTGAAATAAAAAGAATAAATAGTTCCTATCTTTCTGGATCTCTCCAATAGTCATGTTTATTAATACAAAGAAAAAGTACTGTTATGGTTATGTAAGATTTAGGAAAAGAACATCCTTCACATTAAAGGATAAACTACTTACATCATGAATAAGCTCGCCTTCCAAAAACTTGACTGGTTTTAAAGTAAGAAGGTGGTCAAAAAGAAATGCATTTGGATCTTTCAATGCTCGTACAATACACCTTAAATTGGAAAAAAAATGCAATCTCAGAGTTCTGAAATCCTAGCTTTTCACTGACTTTTTGCAAATCACAAAATATATTTAATTCAGTAAAATATCTAAGAGTCCAATATATACAGCATTAAAAAGGCCACAGGATGGGGCTAAAACAGGCCAGTAAATCCATTAATAAATATTTGCTTTAGCAAAATGAAATAAAACAGTTGTAGATAAATTATAGCTGTAGAGAAAACGTCAAGGTAATTAAGAATAGCAAAAAGCAGCATCATCATATGCTAGACACTAAGTGCTTTATATGCATTGTGTCTCAGTTATTCCTCACAACAACCTAAGAAACACACAGTATTATCATGCCCATTTTATCTACGATGAAACAGACTCCGAAGAACAAGTAACTTGCCCAATAATAAGTACTAACTTGGCATGGAGTAAGAATTTGAATGCAGGCAGTCTGACCTCAAAGTCAAGGATCTTTACTACTAACTACCCTTTTTGCCAACCCATCATGTATAGGTACATGAAGCAATAACCCAATAAACAAATTTCATGATTCTCATTTCTCAGATTTAAAAAACTGATCCTGATATTATTATTACTAGTTACATCTAGGACTGTTTAAGGCCTTTATTCTCATTAGCAATGGGCTAATTTTTGGCAAGCCACCAACTTTCCATCTACATGCCATAATATTCAGATAACTGATCCAAGACTAGGTTCTATTTCTTAGATTGCAATCATCATCCCCATACCAGCAATACCCCATACAGTAAACATCATGCAACTATTTCACATGCAATCTATGGTTCTTCCAGTATCAGCTCTTGGATTTTATTATCTACATTAGAATCACCAGGGAACACACAGTATCAAATGGCTTTGCATCACTGGTGATTGCAAGCATAATTTGAATTATACAATTTAGTATGGCAGCTAACCTCTAAGCTGCTGACAAGCCCTCATTAGGACAATATTTAACTTTACCTGTGGGCATCAACTCGAGCCTGGGAAGCATTGTCCTCTGTGTAACTTCCGAGCAGTTCCACCATAACTTTTGAAGCAGCGTCACTAAAAAGAAGTACTACTTTAGGAATCTGAAGTATTGTTACTGCCATTCATTCATTTAAACACTTTTCTTTTTGAGATAGGGTCCCACTTTGTTGCCCAGGCATGAGGGCAACCTCAAACTCCTGGGCTCAAGTGATCTTCCTGCCTTAGCCTTCAAAGTAGCTGGCCTTACAGGTGTGCACCACCATGGCCACTTAATTTTTCTATTTTTTGTAGGGATAGGTCTTGCTGTGTTGCTCAGGCTGGTCTCTAATTCCTCACCCCAAGCAATCCTTCCACCTCAGCCTCCCAAAGTGTTAGGGTTATAGGTGCAAGCCACCGCACCCGGCCTAAAGATATCTTTTAAGTGCCAGGTTCCATGCTGATGATATGTACAATGGTGACTAAAACAGACATGGTTATGGAAAAAGTCACAGAACTTTCCTTTTAGTAGAAAAGACAGACAACTAAGGAAAAATAACTGAGTTTGTGCTATGAAGGCAGTAAGTGGTGATGTAATAAAGTAACAAGGGCAGAAAACTCAAAGAGGAGGCTACTTCATATAGTGTGAGCAGGGAAAGTCTCTGAAGAGAAGAGAGGTAAGATGAGACCTAAAGGATACAAAATATCCTTTTACATCCTTCTCTTGGCCATGAAAAAGCTGGGGTGGAAGGTGGATTAAAATGCCTTTCCAGGCAGAGGGGAAGACCAAGTATAAAGGCCCTGGGTAAGAAAAAGTTTTATGTGTCCCAGAAACTGTTCGGACAGCATACATCAAGTTGGACTAACACCAAATATTTGAATAACTCTACTTAAGATATCTTTCTAATTAAATTATCCTTAAAATTATACAGATGATCAATTTTCACTATAGAGAAAAGGATAAAATAATTAAATGAATTCAATGTGTACTTAGAAATGTTTATCTTCATCCTTCATTATTTCCTTTAAAGTGATCAATCTTTAGCTCATAAAACGTGTATAGAAAACTTTGCTAACTACAAAAAAGTTTTTTTCATTTTTCTAAAAACACTTTCCCCCCACATTTGGATTCAACCTGGGTGAAATCAGTAGGAACTGTATCATTTAAAAAGCTAAATGGTATTCTAAGACTTCTTTCAAAACCAAGGTTTACTATTATATAATATAGGCACGGCTAAGCGGTAAGCATCATCTTAAATAGTGATATAAACGTCAAGCTTGGTGGCAGATACCCATCCTGCCAGCTACTCAGGAGGCTGAGGTGGGAGGATCACTTGAGCCCAGGAGTTCAAGTCCAGCCTGGGCAACACAGCGAGACCCTGTCTCTAAAAAAATTAAATAAAAACACTGTGATATAGCTATGAAAATTCAGAGAAAAACTTTAAGAAAAACCATGTTTTACTCATCGTTAATTATCTTGTTCCAAACCGCAAACAGATACATGTAATTTTCCAGTTTTATTAGCAGCCACAGTATACTTGTCTAGTACACATTATCAGCTAAAGGAATCTTTTGAATTCACAAAGATCAGATATATTTTTAAAATTTCAAAATATTAGGGAGTACAAATGTTTTTGTTATGTGGATACCTTGTATAATGCTTGAGTCGGGGCTTTTAGTGTGCCCATCACCAGAACAGTGTTCACTGGACCCGACAGGTAAGTTTTTACCACTCATCCAGATAAAATAATTCATTTAAAGTGAACAGCACACTATCTGACATATAACAACAGATCAGTTACTAGTGTTATCCTTTAAAATGCATGATACCATCTGCACTCATCAACCACCAATATAAATAAAATCATGAAGGGGGCACCTGTGAATGTTAAAACATACTTTCTTAACAGGGTGATACAAATCTCAGAATTCTATTTAAAAGTAGGAAAAAATATGTGTTTTATGTGTAATAAAGAAGAAAACCAAATCTTAGAATTTAAATCAGCAGAGTAACAGAAATTCAGTGTTTAAATAATTATTCCTCTTCCAGTTCCCTAATGTGGGCAGTGTTTAACCAGTCAGTGCCTATTGTGTGCTAAAGACCTTCCTGGGAATACGAGACCCAGGTCACAGGCTGAAATCTTGAGTGATACCAACATTTAAAGGGGCAAAGAAAGAATAATTTACAAAGGTCTCTGAGAATGAACAGCCAAAGAGGTTGGAGAAAAACAAGGAGAGGGGTGTCACACAAGTCAAGAGAACAGTTTCTGTGCGGGAAGAGGTACCATGGTCACACGCTGCTGAGGTCATGAAGATGAGGCTCGTAGCCTTCATTAAGCCTTACAAGCTCGCTTTTAACAAAGGGCAATAAATGCTAGGATAAAGTAGAAGGTACTGTAAAAGGGAGGCACCTACCCTAAATATAAGAGGAGTGTTTGAGGCAGAGATGAGAAGTTGAGTATAGCAGACCATTTAGACCAGAGAAGGCAAACTTTCTATAGGGCCAGAGAGTAAATAATTTAGGCTTTGCTGTCTATATGGTCTCTGTGCAACTACTCAACTCTTGGCAAAAGCAACTACAGACAATATATAAATGAATAGGCATGGATGTGTACCAATAAAATTCTATGGGCACTGAAATTTGAATTTCATATAATGTCAACATGTCATGAAATATGATTGTCTTTCTCAACCATTTAAAAATGTAAAAATCATTCTTAGCTTGTGGACCATACAAAAACAGGTGCGAGCCCCTGGTCCAGACTGGAAAAGAACATGGTGCTTTTATACCTGACACAGGTTCACTATGTGTAGGGTGTGATAAGCAAAAGGAAAGGTGTGGTGTGTGTATGTGTAAGAGACAGAGACAGAAATCAAGAGAGGGAATATTTACATAAACCAAATTTTTTGTATTCTGCAACTGCACCATCCAAAAATGGCAAGATATTCTGCGTCACATTTACCACACTACAGCAGGTCAGAGCTCATGTTAGAAAGGCCTTGTATGCCATAGTAAGAATTTTATACTGTATCCTAAAGAAAATGAAAACTTAAAGAATATGCTTAAATATGTTTCAGAAAAAACTGTGCTTGCACAGTGCAGAATGCAGAGAAGACCACTTCAAAGACTGTTGCGACAACCCAGAGAATTGACAATGACAGCCTGTAGAGATGTAATCACTGAGGAGGGAGGAATAAACCAGACTTGGTGAATAAATAAAAGAGAGAAAGGAGAGAAAGGAATCAAAGATGTCACGGAGAAGGCTCCCTCAGGCAACAGTCATGCCATTTACTGATAAGGAACACAGAGACTTCACTAACCTAGAGGGAGACAATGATACATTACTTTTAGTCACATTGAGTTACGGCATTTGTGGGCCACAGCCAAGCAGAAAAGGTAGAAAGCGGTTGGGTATAAAGATCTGAAGCTCAGAAGAGAAGCCTGAGTTACAGTCATGGATTTTCATTCCATGTGTAAGAGAAGCCATGGGAACAGATGAGATGACCTAGGGAGAGAGCAGAGGGAGGGAAAAAAGGTCCAAGGCCAAAATCTTGAGCGATACCAGCATTTAAAGAAGCTAAGAGAGTAATTTACAAAGGTGTCTGAGAATGAAAGGCCAAAGAGGTGGTGTCACCCAAGTCAAGAGAAGAGTTTCTACAAGGGAAGAGGTATTACAGCCACACTCTGCTGACAGATTAAGAGAAGAATGTCCACTGGACTGCATCTGTTCTTAAAACTGAAGGAAGCAAAACACAAATACAAGAAATTAACTTTCTCCATCAAAAAACTGGAAGAAATTCATGGCTTTTACACTTGCAGTGCTTTAAAATATTTTAATCTGAATGCCTTCGGAATGGCATACACTCTTTAGTTCAAACTACCACTTTCTATTATCTCACGTCTGCCTCTTGTAGCCACTGCTTTTGCCAAATGTCTTTTTTCCTAGAAATAGTCATTCATTCAACAATATATACTGAGTGCCTACCAGTGTTAGATACTGTTCTAGTAATGAAAGAAGCAAAGTCTCTGCCCTCATGAAACTTACTTTCTAGTGGGGCCAGAGAGTAAACTTTAAATATATAGTATGTCTATTAATAATAAGTGCAAAGGAGAAATAATAACACAGGGATGGCGGAAAAGCAATGAGGGGTGGGACTACCACCATCTATTTAGGTGGCCAGGGAAGGCATCCCTGATGAGGTAATAGTGGGCAGACTTAAGAAGGGAGGGAGCCACATGGATACCTGGGAGAAGAGTGCTCTAGAACAGTGCTTTGCCTTTCACTCTGAAAGAAGCCACAGGAGGGTACTGAGTGGAAGGGAGACATAATCTGATCTTCCACATTATAAACAGAACAGACTGTAGTGGGGACAAGGACCAAAACAGGGTCTGGTTAAGAGGTTACTTCAAGAATCAATAAGAAATGATGGTGGCTTAGACCATATGCTAGCAGTAGAGGTAGTGAGAAGTTGGCCAGTTTAGATTTATTTAGAGCTGACAGGTAGATTAGATGTGGGATATAAGACAAAGAAGTCAAGGGTGAACCCCAGGTTTTGTCTTGAGCAATGGAAGGATAGAAACAGCATTTCCCTAAGTTGGAGAAAACAGAAGAGGTTTAGAAGGAAACATCAATGGCTCACTTTTGCAGATGTCAAGTGTGAGACACCATTCTGAACATCAGAATGGAAACATTAAATAGGAATAGACATCTGGAGTTCAGGGAAGAAACACAAGAGGTAAAAACTGAAAATTCATCAACCTACAGATGGTGTTTGAAGGCATGAGACAAAACGAGATCACGTAGGGCAGCAAAGCCTCTCCACTGGGTGCCTGGGGAGCACCTGGAAGCGTACGGGAGTCGCTGTGCTGACTGGGAAGCACGGCCAGCATCGACTGGCATCGCGGCAGTGAGGGTAGGGATGCTAAATGTCTTGCAGTAGACTTAACAATCTAGCAATACAAACAACCATCCCCTCCAAAAATGCATTTGGCCCCCAGCCACCTCCACAATGACAGCAAAGAAAAAAAAAAACCCCAACAAAACAACAGCAGGAAATGAATGTAAGAGAGCACAGAAAGTTCTAGGACTGAACTCCAATGTTTAGAGTTAGGGAAGATGAGGAGGAACCTACAAATGTAGAGTTGTGAATGAGATAAGAATGAGAGAAACAGAGAGGGCCCCCAAAAGCCAACTGAAGAAAATGTTTCAAGAAGGAAAAAAGCAATCATCTGTGACAAATGCTGCAAATATTTTCTAAAATATGTGAACATCAGGACATACCTAGTAGAGAACAATGGGTACTCATGTCCTATGTCGATTTCTCTGAGACTTAGCTTTGGAATCCCTTAGAACATTACTTTAGTTACTTCCCTTCTACACCTAACAGACTGAGGACCTACTAACAGCAATTAAGAGACATCATCTGGTGAGTAGTTATCATCTCTGATAAACGTGAGACATTCACAGGGAAATCACAACACCCATCATTTAAAATTACTGTGCCAGAAAATCAACTAACTTCTTAAAGGTGAGCTTAAAAAACTGAAAGGGATACGGAAAGGAATAATAATATCCAACACTTACTGTTTTTTCAATAATGACACTATCATTTTAAGAACTTTATATGTACATTATCTTGATTTAGTTGACAATCTTGAGGTAAGTACTATTATCATTTCCACTTTGAAGTTGGACACTGAGGTCCAGATATGTTTATTCAGGGTCACGCAACAAACGGTAAACCTAAGATCTGAACCCCAGCAGTCCGACCCCACATCCTGCACAATTAAAGTTTGGATTAAAATGTGGACTTTTTCTCCCATAGTTTTTACGTCTCCAACAGTTTTATGTCATTTGAAATGGTCTTTGTTATAAGATACTTACTCTTTTTTTTTTTTTTTTGAGACAGAGTCTCACTCTCTTGCCCGGGCTAGAGTGCTGTGGCGTCAGCCTAGCTCACAGCAACCTCAAACTCCTGGGCTCCAGTGATCCTCCTGCCTTAGCCTCCCGAGTAGCTGGGACCACAGGCATGTGCCACCATGCCCGGCTAATTTTTTCTATATATTTTTAGTTGACCAATTAATCTCTTTCTATTTTTAGTAGAGACGGTGTCTCACTCTTGCTCAGGCTGGTTTCGAACTCCTGACCTTGAGCGATCCACCCGCCTCGGCCTCCCAGAGTGCTAAGATTACAGGCGTGAGCCACTGCGCCCGGCCTATAAGATACTTAATGCTTCACTGACAACTGGCTAGAATGTTGTCACAAGTATGCCAGCATGTAACAGTGTCCACTGCCTCAGGATGAAATAGGCTATAAAGGCAAGATCCCCTGCTATCTTCTTTTATGACATAATGTTCCAACTTTCATAACAAAAATACAAACATTTCCTCTTGTATTTTAATTTCAGTGGTCTGCAAAAAACTTATATTACTTCATCTAACATAACAGAAATATACTAATCTTACTGATCCTAATGCATTAAACACTCCACCAGTAAAAGCCAGTATAACATTTATTCAAGAAAATGAAACTGAAGACTGTTACCTTTTTTGAAAATGTTTAACCACTATGTGAAAAGAGAAATTGAAAAGCAAGTACAAAAAGCTAAAAGTATTCTTTATCACACAAAACAGCACTAATTCCATAAACTGGGCCAAACTTATCATCTGGCAGGCATCTTAAAACTGGGCATATGGAAGAACAGTTTGGGCATAAAGTGTTTTGGGTTAAACACAAGATTTAGAAACCCAAGACCTTGCAGAAGCCCAATAGGTACTTACTTGGTATAGTCTACTACAAAATTTCATCTCAGGGGCACTGTGTATACAGGAGACTAACTGTGGTGACTTTTCATTAATAGATCCTCACCACCATTAAACAAAAGTGGTAGCACTACCCTGTGCTAAGACTTCAAAGCACTATTAAATAACTTAGTCTAATGTTATATATAGCTTTGGGATTAGTAATCATACCATTTTTAGAATAAAAGCAAGTTTTGCTTTTTAAAAAGTTTGAAGATGGGAGAAAACTACTTTCATCTTTATAGTTATCTTTAACTCAGTTGGCAAATTTTACAGAAATAGATTTATAGCAACTCTGTGGAGAACAAAGTAGAGCAAATTACTGGCCCTACTTGTCTTTAAAACATCCCCACCTACTTATATTATTGCCTGCTAAATCGTTAAGTTAGTTCATTACTTCTGAATTACCTTTTCTTGCAGTCCACAAGTGCCTCATAAAGTAGTCTTAAAAGGGTGTGTTTTTTTTCAGTGGTGAGATTCCAGTCAGAAATCCATTTTCTAACCTACGATGAGATTAACAAAACGAGAAAATTTAGTAACACAGCTCGATATATTTTCACAATTTAAAAGGTGACATTTAGAATACATAGATCTGCTAGTTATTTTAGCTATAACATAAGAGTACATTTCTGATAAACAGAACAAGTATTCCACATAGTAACTCACTTGATCCAGCTCAGTTGGAATGTACTGGATGGCCCCACAAGATGCTGCCACTTTAATGAGGCTGCAATACACTGTATATCTTACAGGAGTATTCTTATCCATCCCATGGAAAAGGTTGCTCAGCCTGGTTAACAAATAAAATAACACTTGAGATTGGCAGCCACGGCATTAAGTTCAGGTTATCTGCACTCACAACACACGTGTGGCAGGTACTATTAATAACTTCATATTACAAAGGAGGGAACTGGGGTACAGAAGGTTAAGTGACTTGTCCAAGGTCACAGCTAACAAGAGCCACAGCTGACGGTCAAGTTCCAGAATTCCTGCTTTGAACTATTAAAAGTTAGTGACAGGAAAATAGCCCCTTAAAACACCAAGCCTCTTTCAGCTCTTAACTTACAACTGCAGTCTCAGAGATGGACGTTCACCTTCGCGAAATTTGACCAGCTTTTCACACAGGCTTTCAATCAAAGCTTCTTGCTTGTCTGGTTCCAGGATCAAGAGGAGAGAAACCACGCTGTTCATCACACTTTCAACATCTACACAAGTATTGATAACACAGTCAATAATGACAGTACAATATTCAATGTGTCTACTTAAATATGCATTTCCAGTGTTTCAATACAACGAACACCGTCAGACATAAGACACTTTAAGAAGATGTAATTCGGCTACTGTAAAACAGTTCTAGAGGATATTTTTCCTTCCATGGAGAGCAACAAATATAGAGTGTACATGAATTCAAACTAAACTAGCTCTGCTGCACAGCTAAACATTCAGAGAGCAACTCGTATGATATATTTTATTAAAGAGTAAGGAAATTATTATCTTAAGATTTGGTTTTCAACTAGTAAAACAGAGACTGATTTACATGTTTATGTACACCATACCACACTTTCTATTTTTACTGTCATGATATTCAATCATATGGCAGATACTGGCAAGGTTTTAGGCTAGGATGCTTTCTCAATTAAGGAAAACTTTATATATACATATGGAAAATTATTTAGAAATTAAAGCTGTCCATTTTCTGGTTGGGTTACTCATTTTCAAGTATTATAAATATTAACCATATCCCAAGTTTAATCCCTAATTTTTTTTTAGTATGTTGTCACTGAAGCAAATACCCAAGTTTAAGCTCTAAACCTTAACTAGAGATTAGGACTCATAATACTTGAAATTTCCCATCTTAATAAGTAGGAAATAAACCTAATAATAAAATGGCTTTTAGATTACTTGAAAAGTATATACCACTTGATATTCATCTAAACCTAATAAACAGGAAAGAGCCTTTTTCCCCTTCAATTCATTCTGAAACTATCAGCATTTAATGTGTATAATAACATTCAAGAAATAAATATACCTGATGTTAAAAAGATGTTTCTTCAAAACAGGCTCACTTAATAGGTAAAACAGATTAGATAAACTGAAAGCATGTGCAAAAATAAGATTAAAAACCATAGTGCTTAGACTATAGTCAACAATATATTGTATAGTTCAAATAGTTAGAAGAGAAGAACTGGAAGGTTCCCAACTCAAAGATAAATGTTTGAGGTGATGGATATCTAATTACTCTGATTTGATCACTACACATTGCATGCATGTATCAAAATATCACATGTACCCCCAAAATATTTACAACCATTGTGCATCAATTTTTTAAAAAGTCCTAAGATCTGAAATTCAAAACAAAAACATTTGTAGGCCGGTGGGTTTCACATCCACAGATTCAACCAACCTTGGATGGAAAATATTTTGGGGGGGATGATAAAAAATATTACAACAATAAAAAAATACAGTATAACAACTATTTATATAGCATTTACATTGTATTAGGTTTTATAAGTAATTGAGAGATGATTTAAAGTACATAGGAAGACGGGCATAGATTATATGCGAATCCACAGGTTTTAGTATCCACTGGCGGTCCTGGAACCAATTCCCCCTCCACCCAACCTTGGATACCAAAGGACAACTTTGTATTTCACAAGAAAATTTTAAAAGTAGATTCTTATTATAAGAAGTATTAGAAGAAATGAAAAACAAACCTTTATCATCTTCCTTCAGACACACATCACAGGCTTCAATAATTTGAGCTAAATCTACATGAAGTCCACCTTCTGCGTTCTCTTCTGAGATCTCAGCTCCTTTAGATTTCAGATAAGCACGAAGCTCGGCAGCCTGTTGAATGTAATAGGGTTACTGTAATCTACAAAACTGACCATGAATGACAAAACACAAAATCTCAACCATTCTGTCCTATTTCTCAAAAATCAGAATGCAGACACTGTACTCAACAACTGCTTCAAATTATGTTAAAGAACTCCTCCCTCACCTCATCTTTGTGACAACCGCACAGGAGCCAACAGTTTTTCTCCACAAGGCCCGGTGGCTCCTTAAGACACACTACTGCTTAGGTGGATCACCTTCAGAATTTCTCTAATGCCATCTATACCCTGCTAGACTTCCAGTATATAGCAAAAACTTTTCTAATATAACTCAAAAGGTTTCCGGGGGGGCTGGTAAAGGGGACTGCTGGGGAGAAGAAATCAATCTGACTTGGTAAATTTAACTTTTTTGAAAGATATGAAAAATTTTTTGGCTCTCAAATGTACATATAAACACAGCTACTAGAAAGTTAGACACTACCTTGGCAAAAGGATAATTATTTGTTAATTAAGTATATGAGAATCTATTTGAGACAAGCATTTTGGGAGATATAAAGATACAAAGATAATGTCTGTGAATGTTGCTTCAGAATAAAATATTTATATTAAATTGATCTACTATGTAACCAATCTCTTAAAACGCAAAGTGAATACCTGGGTCAAAAAGCACCTTTGGCTGCATAAAAACACAACTACCTACCCGCATTCACTCATTTGGACATTTCCTACCCCACTGCTTACACATAATATTATTTATTCTTTTGGCAACTTCTTACTAAGGCAGCCAAACAAATGCAGATGATTTTAAGGATAACAAAATGAAGTGAAACAGGCAGAGGAAAAAATACCATTAGTAAATGCACAGGTATCACATTTTCTAGACCAAACCAAAAAAATCTTGGTGGAAGCCATTAAGATTTTTAAACTCCAAAATACGTTTAGTTACCTCAGAAAAGTATATTAAACCTATAGCTCTGATGGTACTATCCTTTCAGATAACAAGAACACAGTAACTTCATACAGGAGTTGGTATTTTTGGTATTGGTTGATATTTTTTGAAAGCAAGATTTCAAAAAAACAAAACAAAACCCCTGTCACCACGTCAGGGAGAACAAAAATAACACTAGAAAGCATACTTCTTTATGAAGGAAACATAAAATATAGTCCAATCAAGAAAAAAGGCACTGGTCCACTTTCTGCTTCTAGACATAAAGCAAACTTTTTCTAGTAACTATTCAATTAACAGTTTATTGTTTTTATGTCATCCTCACTGGCCACAAGTGGTTGTGAAGCAGTATAAGCAAAGGAAAACATAAAAAAGATTAAGAACTTCATTTCTTATTTCTAACCAAGCTGAGACTGTGACCCAAGTTAAACTCCCAAAGCAATCACATATGTCCCTGTGAAAGGACTGCCTAGTGTGAAACTGGTAAATCTGAAGAACAGAAGCATAAACTAAGAAATGACACTTTAAAATACAGTAAATGACATATTTCTCCATCCACAGGTACATTAAAAAAAAATCCAATACTTTTTCAGTAACCTAATAACCAACTGCTGGTAACATGCTTCCATGCCTACTCAGGTTTTTTCTCTTTTTTTGTCTTTTATACCCTCCTTTCTATCTCTGCTTAACTCCCTCCCTATCCTTGAAATTTTTCCTCTTTTCTATTTTCCCTAACTTGCTCTTCAGGGCTGCAGGACTGCATTTCCACGATGGGAAAAAAAATTGCTTCTGCAATTCTAGAATTTACCTTAGATGTGTAAAAAGATGGAAACCAAAATTTCCACGTTAGTGGAGTAGCAGAAATAAACAAAATGACAAACTCAGGACTTCATAGAATAGTTTTCAGCTATACAAAATTAAAGAATATCATTTCATGTTTACTTTAACCCCCACCAATTAAACTTTTGTTATGGGGAAAATGAGAAACATCAGCCTTGCGTACCAAAGAGCAAACACCAAACGGGAAATTTAAACTATGGTAAGAATCCACCAGGTGTATGCTTTAAAGTATACGAGGGTGGAAATGACCTTCTTTTCGGGATACAGAACAACTCTTGCACTAGTACTTGCACAAGTGGTAAGAGAAAGCACAGGTCTACATATAAAATACGGGTCACCTTCGCCTTTGTGATCGCACAATAATAAAACCATTTTGATCTTTAGTACAAAATTATTTTTCCCTACACTGCTTATGCCGACTACAGATTAGCCTCCTCCCACTCCGGAAGCGGCTGCATTTGGGGGACGGAAGCAGACACCATTCCTAATTAGTCAGAAAGTACTGTATCATCAGAAGTCACTCCAGACTGGGAGAGTCCCGACGCCACCAGGAAGCTGGCCGTGGAGTGTCGGGGCCCACGCTGGGACCGTCAGCCGGCTTGCTGGTGCGAACCGAGACCAGGAACGCGCGCCCGTGCCTCGTGGGAGACAGCTGTGGGTCTCCGCCCCGGAGCCAGCTCCGCGAGGCGGCGTCCTGCCCGCCCGACAGATGTCCCTCACGCCCCTGAGGCAGCCCCAGCCCACCCTGGCGGCACCCGCAGCCCGGGAGCACACCTGGTCTTCCTCACTGATGTCGATGAAGGCCGGGACGCTCATGGTGACCGCCCGGGAACCGCGGACACTCCACTCGTAAACCACGCCGACCGGAAAAGGGAATGGGGCCGCGCTTCCGTGCCACACAATCACTTCCGGGTCACTCCGCGGGGCCAGGAGAGCCAATCGTACCGCGCGCTCTCTCCGCGGCTGGGGGCGTGGCGGGCGCGCCTGGGTGGGACTCGTAGGCAGGACTTGCTGCGCCTCGTTGAAGCGAAGTTTCTCGCGGTCTCTGGCTTCCTGAACCGTGTACCTTATTGTCCTTCGCGTTAACTCCTCTCCCGCACCTCCCTAAGTCCTCCTTCCCCCTGAAATTTTAGGCTTGTTCGGTCGTGCCAAGTGCTGGTGGGTTTGTGTAGGAACTGGAACTCTCATATACTGCTACCGGGAATGTGAAATGATACAATCACTTTTTAGAAGAGTGGCAGTTTGTTAAAAAGTTCAACATATGCCCGTAATATGATGAACTATTCTACTACTAATTATTTAACCCCCCAAAATGAAAGTGTATGTCCATACAAATATTTGTACACGGATGTTCATTGCAGCTTTTAAAAATAATAGCTTTATTGGGATAAAATTCCACATCATAAAATTTACCCTTTTAATATACAATTAAGTAGGTTTTAGTATTTTAACGGTTGTGCAACCATCACCACTATCTAATTTTAGAACGTTTTCATCACTCCAAAAAGAATCCCTGTGTCCATTAGCAGTCACTCCCCATCCTCCCCCTCCCCCAGCACCACTGGCAACCACTGCTCTACTTACTGTTCTGTGAATTTGCCTTTCCTGGACATTTCGTATAAATAGAATCATAAAATATATGGTCTTCTATGTCTGGCCTTTTTTACTTAGCGTGTTTTCAAGGCTCATGTGTGTTGTAGCATGTATCAATCCTTTATTCCTTTTTATTGCCTAATAATATTGCATTGTAATGGATATACCACATTTTGTTTATCCATTCATCAATTGGTGGACATTTTGATTGTTTCCATTTTGGCTATTATGAATAATGTTCCTCTGAACATTGCTGCACAGCATTTTTTGTGGGCATATGTTTATATTTCTCTTGAGTATATACCTAGGAGTGGAATTCCTAAGTTGTATGGTAACTTTATGTTTAGCTTTTTGAGGAGCTATTTTGCAAAAAGGCAACAGCTTTATTTTTAATAACCAAAAACAGGAAACAACCCAAATGTTCATCAACAGGTGGATGGAATGAGTAAAAAAAGTTGTTACATATCTGTGTATTGGACTACTACTCTGCAATAAACAAGGGTGAATTATTGATGCATGCAACAACATGGATGAATCTCAAAATAGTTTTCCTGTGTTAATGCCATACATACACTGTATGATTCCATTTATGTAAAACTCTAGACAATACAAACCAATCTATCAGTTCTTCATTATAGTGGCAACACTATAGATTGTAATTGTTGCCTGGGGGAGGAGGACTAGGCAAGGAGGAGGGAGAGACAGATTGCAGGGGCATGAGGAAACTTTTTGGGGGTTATGGATTTGTTCATTATTTTGGATGTGGTGATTGTGTCACGGTCATATCCATATATAACTGGGCACAGTGGTTCATACCTGTAATCCTAGCACTTTGAGAAGCCAAAGTGGGAGGACCACTTGCGCCCAGGAGTTCAAGAACAACTTGAGCAAAAACAAGACCCCATCCCTACAAAAAAATCCTATCACTTTTTAACAAGTGCCTATTCAAAGAAGGTGCAATAAGTTTTTGTTGCATTAGTGAATGATACCCTAAAAAATTAACTCAGTAAATTGATTTGCAACAAATCTCTGATAATTGTTTTAAATTTTAATATCAAATGAAAAAATTTAATTTTGAATGAATATGATTACAACATTCTAGAAAGACATAGAGAAGAATTTTTTAAAGTGTGGCAAAACTGTCAACCTGATATCCACTCTATCATGCCTTAGTAGTAAAATCGTAGTTGTAGATGTAGCAATGTTCCCTTCTATGAAACCAAATTTATCAGCCTTATTAGAGCTAGATGTAGCCAATGAGATGCAGATAAAAATTTTG